>PVKZ01004651.1:0-74821 GCA_004027375.1 Macroglossus sobrinus | reverse complement strand
AGAATGTCTCCAAGGTAGCTGTGAGCAGCTGCTGAGGCCCACGAGTCAACTTGATGTGAAAAAGTGTTGACTATGGCTAAGGGAATAGACCTCTCAGTTCCCGGTGACTCCTCCTCCCCATCTCCCTAGCTGCATGAAAACTCCCTACTTTTGCTTTTTTGGAGAGACAGATTTGAGAGATCTTGCTCTACCATTCTCTCACTTTGGTAAAATCAAATAAACCTTTCTCTGTCTACAAGCACCAGTGTCTCAATGTTTGGGTTTTACATGTGCATCAGACACATGAACCTGGGTTTTGAGAGGTGATTCTGCAACACTTTCAGCAAAGAGATGAATATCCTGAAGTGGGGTCACTTCAGACAGAAGAGGACACTGCTTAACTTTGGTGCTTAACAATAGAAGCCCTGGTTGCTTGACTTTTTTGAGGATATTAGAGGCCAGGTTCTCTCCCTAGAAGTAGTTGGCACTCTCATCTGCTCAGCAATGCCCCAGCAGGTGCTCATTGACAGAGCAGGCCCCTGCCTTCCATCTATGCTCTAGCAAAGTTGTATGCAAATTTCAGCTTTCATTAAAATTCCAACTTTCATTAAAATTTCAGCCATGTCCTCATTTCTGAATTTTTCAGCAGCCAATCGCTTCCAACACTTTTAGTCTGATAATACGTGAACAAGCACTAAAATGCATTAGAGGTGGTGTAAGAAAACTGTGGCTCACAGGCTAAATCTGGTTCCATCACCTATTATTGTGTGACCCTCATGGGGGAGGTGTGGTGTGGTGTACTACTGACATCTAGTGGGCAGGGATGCTGCTAAATATGCTACAGTGCACAGGTCCCTACAACAGAGAATCCTGTCCTTGAATGTCAGCAGTGCTGAGATTGAAAAACGGTGCATTAGAGGAACCTAAGATACTTTTAGTAAACGAGAAACTTCATCCTTAATAAAGGATACCATTTATGTAACACCGGGGATCTTTAGTTTACATTAGCTCATGCAGTCTTGACAATCATCCTGCAGGAGAGTTATTGATATTCTCCATTTACAGGGAAGTTTTTAACATAACTTGCTTAGAGCACACACGGCTAGCAAGGCTGGCTCCAGAGCCTGTTTTTCCACACCTCAGTACCTGCCGCTACTCAGTGACGTCACCAGGTGATTGTTGTCTCACAAGGCTGCCTCGTAGTGTGCGAGCTGCGCAGGTGCAGGCCAGTCTCCTTTACTTCCAAGTCTGGGTACCAAGAGGATATGGACCACTCTCTGACCATCCGAGAAATGAAGCCAAGGAAAGGAGACCCTACCGTCACTGCAAGCAGACTTATGAAAACTGACCATTCTCCCTCTTGCTCACCTTAATGCTTGGAGTTGGGGATAGGAGATTCCCTCCCTGGTAGACCCAGGACATAAAATACTACTTGCTATCTTTAGAACGCTTTTTAAGTCTTAAAGGATAGTCATATCCAAGAATTTTTGGGATGCTCATATTACAGTATTAAATGAGAGACAAATCCGGTTCTGTAGGATATGACACTCCACTTATAATGGGCTCATTGGGTCAGTTAAATCCACGCCAATGAAGGAAAAGTAGAAGACTTCTGGTCCACCCCCACCCTGCTCCATGGGAATTTCAAGCTCAGATGGAGGAAGGAGGGGGCATAGCAGCTCACTTAAGGAGGTTGAATATGGGCTGATGGTGCCTCCCTGAGCCCCTCAAGTCACCCACTTGTAAGTCAGCCACTCACTCCTCCTAAGGCAAACCATGGTGGACTGCATCACCTAATGGCTTAAGATCAAATCACACAGCCATTGAACATTTCTTTGAATTTTATTGAAAATTGACATGACATTAGAAAGGTATCAGGCTAAACAGTGCTGGTTTGGGGATGTTTCTCCTGCAAATGAAAGCCCCAGAGGGGCAGCGACTATTCATACCTTTGAGAAAAAGAACTGAGAAGAAAGGAAAAACAAACACAGATTCTGGAAAACATGCAAAAAGGCTCTCTCGTGAGACACTGGACAATGGGATGACAATGATAGGGATATATAGGAATGAGCACACTCACATGATATTTTGATGCAAGTTAAACCAACAAATTCAAGGCAGATTTATCAACATTGAATCTCTCCCTCTAGATCCCAGGTTGAGCAGAAACCTCTCTCAAAACCTTAACTGGCCTTGGAAGGTTGAATGGAGTAATTTTGCTCTCACTAAGCTTAAAACCCCTCTCATCTTTCCCTACGCCACTGAGTGTTAGTGAATCCATTTCCTCCATTGCTAGGGGTCTGCAGAATTCTGAAGAAGATACAAATGTCGCTTGACTTTCTCGTCTATATTCAGATTGTTTAAATAGTGGCCGTAGATAGTCAACACACTAAACCGAAGTTCGTGTTTAAAAAAGAATAATAAAAATTTCAACAAAAACTTGTGAATAGGACTTCCACACCCATGGCTGAGGTCTCCTGCCCAAGTCACTTACACTTGGGTGAGTTGTCCTACAGTTGTCTCTTTGAGGTTACATTTGGTCCATTCTCCAGCTCTGATGGTTCTTTTTCTGCCTCGTTAGGTTAGGACAAGATACTTCCATTTAAAATACCATGTAAGTCAGGAGAGAGCTTCTTGCCTGGACACAGGGACACATGAACACTTGCTGAGTGTGTGGTGTGTGTGTGCACAGTTTGAGGGGACAGGAGATTTGTTGGTTTCTGATTTGAGATATGGAACCCTAACTCTTCTATAATGGCAGTCTTCTCCTTTAGACTTAGTGCAGCTGCTGAAGACAAGATTAAAAAAAGCTGGAGAGGGAGAGAGAAAGAGAAAGAAAACATGAAATTAGCAAAAGAAAAAGGACATTCAAAGTAAGACAGGGTTAGGGGAGGGGGCAGCATGAGGTAGAACAGATTCTACTTGCAGAAGATAGGTTAGAAATGGGGTAATTGATGGACCATCACCACTGGGAAATCTGCTAAGTTTTAAGAAAACCACACACCAGTTTAAAGCTTCTTGTTTTAATTAAAAATAAGCACATATTAATTAACAGCCACATGTAAATGCCAAATAATTAAAACAGAAACATACCCAAAAGTGATCTGAACTGCAGCTAGCTAATGCAAACTTCTTGACTTAAGAGAAATTAGGTGTGTGTGTGTGTGTGTGTGTGTGTGTGTGTGTGTGTGTGTGTGTACACATGGGATTTCTCAGAAAAGCCATTCCATTCTGGAAAAATAAAAGCACAGAGCACTTCTAATGACTGGTTTGGTTTCACCAGAAGCAAGCAGATTAGTTAGGGTATTTTAAAATAATAATAATAGTTGTACTTATTAAAAAGCCTTTCACTGAAGGAAAAAACCTTTCTGTCTACAGTGAGAAAACTGCCCAATAAAATAACTTTTATTTCTTTTCAGAGAGTTAACAACTTTCTAAAGGTCTTATGCTCATGCACAGGTTAGATTTCTGCTTACCAAAGTTTCTTGATTATAAGGATCATTTAGGGTACTTGTTAAAGCAGATCAGCTAACTGATGCTGGTGACCCCTACCATCAGCAGAAGCACTCATTTCGGGAGCTGCTCTGGAGTTTTCTACTTTGCCCATACCTACTCACCCATCTTTGGATATTTTTCTATCAGCAGTGGGGGCGGGGACCTCAAAGGCCCTCTAATACTATTTGGTTCCTCTAAGCATCAAAAGACCTTGTCTCCAGGAACACATGTGAATAGATTGAATCCCTTTGTGAAATGGATCAGGAGTCAGAAGACACTGAAGTTAGCCTGGCTTTTGCCACGAAATAGCACTGGGACCTCTGGCAAGTCCCTCCACTTCTCTGGGCCTCGATTTCCTCTTACGAAGAAAGTGGGTCACATATGTCTTGTGGACCAAAATGTGTCCCTTAATACAAAACTCCTGCCTAGTCTCTGAAAGTCTCTCAAAGGCTGAGTGGCTCTAAAACTTTTGAAGTTTTCAGAGCTCCTCAAGCCTCAAGTCTTAATCTGTAAACAAATGCAAATGAAGGACTCTATTTGTAATGCAAATAATTACTCTGGAAGATGGAGACCAGTTGGTTGTTTTAAGTTTAGGATTGGTGGGAAGCAATTGTGACACTGAATGTGGAAACATCAAAACTGCAAATAAGATGCCTTTCCCAAGGAGATTTGACTGCCCTAATTTAGCATCTCACTCAGCTACTGGCTGTGTATCCAAATTGTTGGAATTGTTTTTAAAAATGGCCAAGCATAGGATCTCCTAAAATGCTGCACTGTGAGACTTGGATTTTTCAAGAAACTAGCTTATGCTTTGGCAGCAGACCCTTCATACCTGCCTCTGGCCATTAACCAATATATAACATAGCTGCACTCTTGCTTTGCCAACAAGAAAAGACAGTGTGTGTATACGTTTGCTTTTCATTTTTTCTACTTTTCACTTTCTATTATTATCTATTATTGAAGAGAAAAACCCTCTCCCCATTCTCCACACTGCAAAAGGACCTGAATTTGGCAATAGCCTTGTTAGATCGTTTTGAAAGAAAGGAACCAAAAATAAAACAAAATAAAATAAAAAATAAAAAAGAAGGTGAAGGTCATGTTCAGTTCCAGTGGGACTGAGAGGCAGAACTGAAAAGAAGAGGTGGGGCTTGAAGTGGAAGTGCTTGGCAGGGGCAAGGGACCCAGATGCCTGGCAACCCAAAGCTGTCAGTTAAAATAGGAACCTTGGCTTAAAAGGCTAAATGGAGTCCAGTCCAGCTGTAGCGGGGAATACTATTCAGTACACAGCCATGGATTACTGCAAAGGAAGGGCAGAGAAAGGGCGTGTTAGCCACAGATCATTGCCAGCACACCTCCAGCTCTCACTCTCACTGGCCAAACACTGAAGGCCATTGTGCCTGACAATGGAGGACTCCCTACTTCAAAGGGTTTCCCAAAGCCATTATCAAACTTAGGACTGGAATATTCATTCATTCATTCACTCATTCATTTATTTTAGGCAAGGGAACCCTTGGTTGACCTCACAGGTTGCGAAGACCTTGTCAGTTTACAATCCCTTATTTTTTAAATTTTTTATGCCTATAGCACCTGGTCTTCCTAGGTGGTCTCCCATCCAAGTCCTAACCAGGCCTGACCCTGCTTAGCTTCCGAGATCAGACAGGATTGGGCTTGTTCAGGGTGGCATGGCCATAGACAGGACTGGAATATTAAAAAATATATCAAATCTATAGACTGGAGATAAATTTAAGGATCTTCCTCTCCAGCTGATAGTCTCACCTCTTTTTATTGGGGGGACATGTGTGAAATACAAATTAAAACTCATCATCACTTATCAAAGCAAAACTGAAAACACTGATTCTTTGACCACTCATTTTGACAGTTTATGACTTGGGATCATTATGCCCACTGGCCCTGCCTTTTGGGGATTTGCATGGAGCCCAGAGGAGATGTTGAGACACCTCAGAAGAATTCCATAAATCTATCATTTAAGACACTAGGCTGATAATAATATTCAGGTTTATTCTCACTTCTGCATATGTGGGGTACCAGAATTAAAGGAGAAAATTATGCTATTTTCTTCAGCAATCGTGTTTTCTGGGAAGGGCTTGGTGTAAATAAATTCACTCCGTATTTTTAACATAGGTTGAGCACAATTACTTTGAGTGAATCAAAACTGGAAAGGGCTGGGCTAAGAGGCGAGAAGGAAAACGCACCAAAGGATCTCCTTCTGGAGTCCTCTGAAAAGAGGCTGTGGCTCCTGTTGATGGGTGCTTAGAGAAGCCCAGTGACTGGGTACTAAGGGTGAAAGCAGTGCTGACTGGAGTTTACCCAGCCACCTCATATGCAAATAGCTCAGGGAAGGGAGCAGCAATCACAGTTTGAACGGGGAAGTTGGTGGTAGAGAGTAGCAGATGGGATTTACAGTCTAGCAAAGATGGGGGAGGGGAGTGACTGGCTGGGGGCTCTGGGAGGGGAACTGGAATGCACGATGCATCACATGACTGACTACTGGCTTCTTGACCAGAGGCCAGGTAGTATCTTCAGACTCACAGGCTTATATAAACCTCAGCAGAAAGAGAGGGGAAGGCATGGGCTCTAAGCCCCAGACGTGTTAAAGAGTAATTAGAGAAAGGGAGGCCCAGCTCCGTTGTGCAGGAAAAGGGTGTCTACAGGAAGCCCAAACTGAAAATAAAAAGAGAAGTTAGGTTAATGAACGGATGGATTAATGTCTAAAAAAAGAAAAGAAAAGGTTAGAAGAAAATTGTTTTTCATGATTACTAATGGATAAATTAGAATATAAGCTATGTTGGACAGTCTTAAGGTCCTATTGCATTGGCTTCTGGGAACACGCTTTCTCGCTCAAACATCCACACACACCTCCGAGTGGCAGCAGTAGGTAGTGACATTAGCTAGCAAAATAATTATCAATAGCCTCCAGAATACTTTCTCTCTTTTTATTTGCTATGTCCTGACTAATGCCCCCCACCAAGACACCTTGTGCAGGAATACCTTCAGCAAATCTCCAGATGGCCTCAGACCACTGGACTGAGCACCAGGCTCTCAGCTACAGATTGCCTTGTCCCATAGAGAAAGCAGAGGAGATTGGAGCAGTCCCAGTCAGTTGACTGGTACCCCAGGGCTGTTTGCGAAGTGTCTACAAATGGCCCAGACCACAGTTACCTGAAAACTTGAACTATGGAAATCCATTATTGGTTTGTGTTTACATAGTACTTTAACCTCTCTTACATTTAAACTTTATCCTTGTGACAAAACAGGGCAAGCAGTATAGATCCTCATTTGACATATGAGGAGACTGAGAAACACAGAGAAATTAACTGTCTTGCCCATGCTCACAAAGCAACGGTCATAGCCAGAAGCAGAGCCCGAATCCCTTAGCTGCTTAATCACACCACATTGCCCCGAAGAACTCTTTGGCCATGGATCTAAGCCCCTGATTTTACCCAATGAATACATTTATCTCATTAAAGACTATTAGATATTTGGGAGGGATAGTTAAAAGCATATGCATATGTGAGTATGTTTGTACAGTTACTTCCTCAGAGTGAACACACACACATACACCCACACACACACACACACACCCACACACACACATAGGCAAATGGCAATTTATACCAAGAATTGAGAGTTCTATGTTCTTGTTCCAGTTCTGTCACTAACTCACTGTATGATTCTTGGTAAGTCTCTTAAATTTCCTGCTCCTCCATTTACACATCTTGTCAAATGAAGATTATTCCTTCCTTCTTTACCTCGGGGAACTGGTGTAAGGTGAAAATCAGATATACAGAAAAACACTTTGAAGAGTATTAGAATGTTATATGAATGTTCATCTCTTATTTTATTCTTCGTCTACTTCCTAGGGAAACCAAACAACACTGCAGCGGCATATATTCTAGGCTTCACAGGAAGGCCAATGTATTTTGATATGTGTACACTCTTCTGTATGCTGTACACTCCCCAAGGGTCGAGAGCCAGTATCCACTGTGATATAGTATCTATAACTGTGTACAAGTCAGAGAAGAATTATTTCTCTTACAGTTGCAGACAGCTACTAGTGCCTCAAGCAATTTCAAAACCAGTGAGGAAAAGTAAGCCTCTCTCTAGTTAATCAGAGGTGGCCTTTGTGGTCCACTCCAGGAATGAGGGCTTTGTGGAGGGGACAGGCTGCTTTTGCTGTTTTCAAATCCTAGAGAACCAAGGCCTCTTTCCCCTATTTGGTTTGGAACAGCTTCTGTGGTCTGCTGGAGAGAAGCCTGCCAGGTAAAGCTAACCTACCTGGGTTAAGGTTGACTATTCCCACTGTTTGCCAATTGCCTCTCACTTATAAAGTAAAGCTTTAATTAGAATTTTGCCAGAATTCATTTTAATAATGGCCGCTAACAATGATTTACTTAGGGACACAGGAACCAAATTGTGTCAAACCACATTAATTCGTTTCATTAACTGAAATCTAAATTACCAGGATACATCTTTCCTGCTTTCAGTGAAAATGAGGTAACAATGAAGATACATGTGAACTGAGCTTCTACAGGTATCATACACTTTAATAGGCACTGGAACCACAGTGGTGGACAGACACTCTATGAAATGATAGTTTTAAATGGAAATCTGCTGTTAATGCCAATCAACTAACAGGGTCTTCTAAAGACTTGCTTTTAATCCAGACAATAAATCTTTTCCTTGTTCTTTCAAGGCTGTTTTCTTTGGCCCAACTTCATAGGCCTTATGTTTCATAAGCCTCTATGAACTTCCTCTTTGGGATTTGCTTGAAAATAGGATGTTTTGCCAGCTGTTTGAAGTCTCCAGTGCAATAGCTGCAGCAATCAGTTTGGTGATAAACAGCAGGCTCTTCATTTAAATCATAAACTACATTGGTGAGTGGGGAGAAACTGTCTCAATATTTAATATTTCCTGATCCAAACAAACCAAATGTAAAGTTATTTATGAGGCAACTGGAGTATTCTGAACACTGACTAGAAATTTTATGTTAATGAATTGTTAATTTTGAAAGTGTAATAATGGTGGCATTGTGGTAATGGTTTTTGAAAAAGAGTCATTATCTCTTAGAGATACATATTAATGTATTTACAGATGAAATGATGTGAGTTTTGCTTTATAATAATCCAGCAGGTTTGGGGTAATAGATGAAACAGGATTGGCTCTATGTTGACAATTGTTTGGGAGCTGGGTTGTGGGTACCTGGGGCTGTACTGTGCTGCTATCCCTCTCTCTTCTTTTATTCCTATTTGAAAGTATCTATGATAAATTTTAAAAGTAGTTATAAGCCTAACTGCATTAAATTAAACATATATGTTTCCTCACCATCTACTACCTGAGTCTAATAAAACAGATAGAAGGTGTTTAATCATTGCTATAATCAACCTACAAATTACGTGACACTAGGGACTGCTTTAATCACTTATGTACATACAACACCTAATCCTCAGGAATCTATTTTACCAAAGGTAGGTATTCATGAAGTTGGTTCTTATAGAATTAAACAGAAGGAATTCTTTATAATATCTGAGAGTCTTCATTTTTTTCCACTCTTATGGTTTTGGGGGTTACACAGCCAAAGGAAATTTGAGAACTTGAACCCCTCCAATAAGAAATTGCCACCAGAGGGAGACAAAGAAGAAAGTTTTGGTTGGCATGGAACATTCTCAGAGCTGGGGGTCAATGCCACTGCGATACTGTAAGACAGGGCTGCTGAACCCAACAGTTTCCTTCCTCACTACAGTCTACTTAATTTTGAAAGTAATAATTACAGCTATTTAGGGAAAAAATGGCCAAAACTGAAACCTTAAATATTGTTCCACTGATGCTACCCAGCTGTTCTAACAGCAGAAGTGTGAAAACACCCCACTTTTGATCAGGAAGACAAACATTCCACACGTACACTTGAAACCACACCAGACTATTTCTTATTATTCTAAGTCACAAGAAGAAGCCAGCTAGGACAATGAAACAGCTTCTTTTATGATTAGATATCTGTGTTGGGGAGGGGCCGAGATTTGGGGAGATGTGTTCTAGGAGCCACTCACTCTCAGTTCTACTTAGAGTTAATAAAGCTTACCAGGGCCCTGGGTCTCATGCAGCATGCAGCAAACAGCAGAGTTAACTGTAAAACAGTAAGAGCTGATGAAGATGGAGTGAGCTTGAGGAGAAATAAAATATTATGAGTTCACACAATGAAGAGTTAGAGGTCAAAGGAGATTAGAAGGAGCAGGAGGGGAAGTGGAAAGGATGGGCTGGTAGGGATCCCTGAAACATAGGTACTCTTTCTTAACCTCTTTAAGGGCAGCCAAAGGAAATTCTGAATATGTGACTCTTAGATCCAACCACCATCTCTCAAAAAGAAATGCCACTATCACTTCTACTCTCAAACCCCATCACTGCCATCATCACCATGGGACCAGAGTGACACAGGTCTCATGATGGGTCTTCCAAAAGTTAGCTAACTGTTTATAGAATTATATAAGAAGCCCAGGCCTGGGGTCACTTATGAATCTGGAAGTATGAAAGAGGATAGTCTATTTGTCAGGCCCTTATTGCTAATATGAGATGCCACATGCCGATAAGGTCTTCACTCACCTCAAAATTGGAAAAGGGTACTGTCACCAACCTCAAATATCCATGGAGACTGTAGAGAGGTACCTGCCTACATAAGGTCTTCTGCCTGGGATTGGGGGAGGGGTCAGGTAATTTGAGGCAATTCGGGTCGGGGGGAACCTGGTCTGGATGGAATTTCCACTGAACATCTGAATAGGGAATATTTATAGTTTAGTGTCAACGGGGTCCAAACAAACAAATCTGCAATAATTCCTGCTACAAACAGGCTGTGCAACTACCCCAGGGATTAAGTTAACAAATACCACAGGACTACTAAGGCAGCAGGTTAGAGCTAGAAGACAAATTTAGACCTTTCTGATCTTAAAAATAGGAATCCATGCCTCCTGGCACAACCAACACACCATAGCAGATCAGCTAATATACAGTGTGTCCAAAGAGGCTTTTTTCTTTTTTTTGGCTAGTTGAACTTTATCCATCAGGTAATAACAGAAAAAGTTAATTAATCAGTGAATTTGATATATATTGTTATGGTTCAATAACAGAAATCTCTAGTCTAATTGGTGAAAATGTGCAAATATACACCTTTGAATAAATATGTATACAAAATACAAAAGTCACTGTTTTATTCCTAAGTAATAAGCCAGGCACAGAAGCAAGGAAGATGTTTCCTCCTCTGGCAAATATCCAATAGCTGAGTCAGTAACAAGTGGCTAAAAACAGAGGGAAATGACCATCGACATCTTTTGAATCCTTGGGCCCCTTTAATAAGGGCACTGCCTAATACTACATCTGAGGGTTCCCTGAGTGACACTGCACAAACAACTAGAGAGGACAAGGGACCACTGGGATTTTCCTGGCTATTGTATAGGTGCCGTCAGAAATGTTTTTTCTTCTCTGGTTCTGGGATGAGGAATGGGTTGGGTCAGGATAATTGGCCCATGCCAGGAGTCCATGCTATCCTGCCTTACCAAATACCAGGAGAGAGAGACGGTTTGTAAAATCATTCCCCAGGTTAAGGATGGGGCACCCATAGTATAGCAACATCTGAGGGCTCCCCACCAAGTTCTCAATAATCCTGACCGGGAGCAACTATGCAGTCAAGAGGAGAGCCGGCAAAAAAGTGAAAAATCGGAACTGGGCTATAGTCTTTAGCAGCAGCAGTTAAACTCTGCTGGCTGCAGCTAGTGAGAACTGAGGCAGAGAGAGGGATGGCCTACAGGCAGAGAGGTGAACACACCTCAGATATAGAATGAGCAATCAGGCCTGTAAGCCTGAATAGCTCCAACTTCTCAGGGAGAAAGAGCATGCCTAGAGGCTTCTGTGAAGACTCCTTCTTTCTCCGACTACACTCTATCTGCCCTTTATTATAACTTTGTAGCTCTCATTATTTCCTCCCATCTTTTTACCCTCTCACATTCTTTTTGCTTTTTCTCTCATTTTCCTCCCTCTCCTCCTACCTGACTTTGCAAAACTTGCCTAAGCAGGCCAAAGGAAGGGCTGGGCCTCTGCGAGCACACTTCTCCCCTACTCTTCAGTTTCCCCAATTCAGGGAATCCAAAGGTCCTATGGGAAACACTGAGACCAGTTATAGTTACCCAAAGTTGTAACAGCCCACAGCTCACTTTTGGTCATCAGCCTTCAGTTCCCCCAGCCTCCAGGCCCTGTCCTGAAGGGATGAGCAGAATGAGAAAGAAGCCACCACCCCAGAGCAACCTCACACTTACTTTTTCTTCTCTTTGTCCCTTTTCAGAGTCTGTGAGCCTCCAGCCTGAGAGCCCTGGGACTGAAGCAGCTCAGCCGCTGTCTTTCTCTGTTTGAAAGCATTCACTTCATCATCCAGAAATTTCTTCTTATCCTCCAGCTTCTTCTTTTCATCCTGGTGTAGTTTCTTCAGACGGTCAAACTTCTCATGCAGCTGGCAAAGAAGCACAGGGAGTATGGGGGGAGTCCCCTTGTGAATGGCTCCCTGTTGAATGGAGCCCAGGGTAACTGGGAGCAGGTAGGGTTGCAATCCTACAGGATCCTGGTAACTTAGGAGACATTCCTGACAGGGACAGCTATGATGGCACCAAATGGCACCATGTTCTGGATAGTCCCCTTTTCCTGCCATTTACCTACAAGTTTTTGCTCCTGAATATTAAATATGGTCAGGGAACTGTGCATTCTGCTTGAAAAATATTTTATTTAAAAAAGTTAAAACACATGGTTAGTGAAAATATCAATTATAATAGTGTAACATTTATTTAGTGTTTATTATAGGCCAGGAACAGAATTTTATAAGCACTTTATGTGTTAATTCATTTAATCCTCTCATCACTCCTATGAAGTAGGTTCTGTTATCTGCATTGTATGAGGAAACAGAAGGCAAGAGAACTTAAGGAATTTGCCCAACCAAGGTCCATTCATTCTTTAGAGGATTATATAGTGAGATCTACCATTATGAAAGGAGCCCCTGCCTTTTCTTATCCTCTCCAATCAGGAAGATCACTATGCATTGCAGAACAAACTTCAGCAATGTCAAAGCTGGTAAAAGGAAATATTTGTCCTTGGATATGTAAGGAGATAACATTTTTAAAAAATGTCAGAAACATGGCAGAGTGAGAGATGTCCCCAGATCTCTTCTCTTGAAACACAATAAGCTGAACATCTAAAACTTAACAAAAAACACCCAAACTGCACACTAGCACGTCTGAGCATGGTATCTGTGCATAAGAGCTACCACAGGTCAGTACTCCAGGTATCAGGTGGTAGACTGGGAGAAACAAAGAAGCTACCTCTCACAGCTGGAGCACCCTGTAGGAGCGGGGGAGGAGAGAAGATGTGGCGGGTTCCCTGAAAAGCACTGTCTGTGAGTGCTGTGAGAGCCACCAGGCCGGTGGCAGGGCTCAGTCATCAGAGCAGAAAGCAGAGAAATAGGACAGCAGAGAAACAACCGTTCATTATTACCAGCTATGGTGACAAAGCATGAGGCTGAGACAAAGCTCCCATCCCCTAACCCAGAGGGCCCATCCCCAATATCCTTTGAGACAGAACGCTGCGGAGCCCCAGGGGAATTTGAGCAAACACTACCAAAACTGTTGCTAACACTGACAAAGACTGAGACTGAGGGTAGTAAGCGTAATTGAATGTGTAAGAAAAAAAAAAGGTATTATTAACACTTTATATAAAGGAGGAATCCCAGAGGCTCAGACGCCACCTACGGGAAACCAAAAGAAAAACACCTCCATTGCAACAAGCTAAAGAGAGACCTTTAAATGATAAAACTTTCCAGAAAAAAGCAGAATACACTTTCATTAATGCCCAGGCAGAGAAACAGTCCATTAAACACCATGCACAACCAAAGTGACAAGGCATCTCAACAAGAAAGAAAAAAATCTTCAAAAAATAAGCTTACATAGAAATATATGACAAAAATAATAGAGAATTCAGGATGGTACATCTAAAAACTCGGTGAGTTCATAGACGAGTCATATCAACAATTTCAGGAATTGAAAAAACACCTAGATGAGCATAACAAGGAGACTGAAACCCTCAAAAAGAACCAAATAGAACTTCTGGAGATGACCAAATGGAGGAAAGGATCATTGATATCAAAGACAGAAATCGAGAAATAAATCAAGGAAGAAGAGAGAACCCAAAGAATGAAAAATAATAAAAGAGAAATATAAGAACTAGCTGATATCATCAGGAGAGGAAACAAAAAAATAATGGGCATTCTTGAAGGGGAGGAAAAAGAGCAGAAATTAGAAAGCATTTTCAGACAAATAGTTGATGAGAATTCCCCAAATCTAAGGAATAAACTGGAGCTTGGAATTCAAGAAGTAACAGAACACCCAAAAACCTAAACCCCAAAAAGCCTTCTCCATGACATATTGCATTAAAATGATCAAAAATCAATGACAAAGAAAGAATTCTCATGGCAGCCAGGAAAAAGTAGACGGTAACATATAAAGGAAAATAATTAGATTACTACTAGACTTCTCAGAATAAAGCTCACAAGCCAGAAAGAAGTGGAATCAAATATTCAAACTATTAAATGAAAGGAACTACCAGCCAAGAATAATGTATCCAGCTAAGCTCTCCTTTAGATACAAAGGAGAAATAAAAACCTTTCCAAACATACAAAAATTGAGGGAATTCTCCACTACAAATCCTGTATTACAAGAACTAAAAGAGGTCAGCTCACCTAAAACAAAATGACAAAAAAAACCATAACTAGGAGTAAGGCGACTAACAGGCATATAGAAGCAGAGGACCGCAACTCTTACTAAAAACAGGGCATTATAAGCTTAAACAATAAGAGATTTGCTAGAGCAAGATAGTAATGAATGTTCAGCATACATACGAACATTTTGAGACAAAAGTGACAGAAAAGGGGAGGATTCAAAGATCCAAATTCACAAAGGGAAATAGAGATAGGGCATGTGCAGAAGGAAATGGGCAACTGTATATAACTATCTTTTTTATATTCATAAAGGTAACCACATGCCAAAGATTCAGAACTGAAGTATGTAACATAAAACAAGAAGAAACAGAAGAAAAACCCTCAAAATTTAACAACAACAACAACAACACAGACACACAAGGACAAGGAAGCAATGGAAACACTGAGCTATGAGAAAGCAAAACATAAAATGGCTATAAGAAGACCTCATATTTCAATAATCACACCAAATGTAAATGGACTGAAATCAACAATAAAAAGGCACAGAGTTGCAGATTAGATCAAAAAACAAAACTCAAACACATGCTGCCTCCAAGAGGTACATCTCAGTTCAAAAGACAAATAGAGACTCAAAGTGAAAGGATGGAAAATGATGTTTCAAGCAAATGGCATTCAGAGAAAAGTGGGAGTACTGTTACTAATATCAGACAAAATAGACTTCAAAATTTAAAAAAGTAAAGTAAAGAAAGATACTGAGGGACATTTCATAACGATAAAGGGAATCATGCACCAAGAAGACATTAACACTTATTACTATCTATGGTCCCAATCAAAGAGCCCCAAAATATACATGACAATTACTAACAGAACTAAAGGGAGAAACAGACCAAAACTATCATAGTAGGGGACCTAAATATCCCACTGTTGGATATAGACAGATCATCCAAACAGAAAATCAATAAGGAAATAACATCCTTAAATGACACATTAGACCAGCTGTACATAATTGACATTTACAGAGCCTTTCATCCCAGAACAGCTGCTTATACAATCTTCTCTAGCACACTTGGAACATTCTCAAGGATTGACCACATACTGTGATGCAGAGATAGCCTCAACAAATATAAGAGGGTTGAAATCATACCAACCATATTCTCTGATAATACTGCTGTGAAGCTAGAGATCAACTGTAAAAAGAAAGGAGAAGAACCACAAATACATGGAGATTAAACAACATGCTACCGAAGAATAACCGGGTCAGAGAAGAAATTAAAAGAGACATCAAAGGGTATATAGAAATGAAGGATAATGATAGTACAACATATCAAAACTTTTGGGACACAGCAAAAGTGGTCATAAGAGGAAAGTTCATATAATTCAGGTCTATCTTAAAAAAAAACAAGAACAAATTCAAATAAATCGCCTAACACTTCATCCTTTTCCCCCCTTGTCAAATGGGGTATAGGTTGGTTGGTTATTTATTTATCTGTTTATTTATTTATTTATATTTATTTCTTTTTTTATAGTGGCATTGGTTAACAAAATCCAAAAAGTTTCAGCTGTACATTTTAACAGTAAGGCATATATATGTTTACACTTTGTGTTCACCTCCCATAGTTACATTTCTTTCTGTCAGCACATATTTGACTCCCTTTACCCCATTTACCTCTCCCCTCCATCCTCCCATCTGGTAACCACTAGTCTACTGACGCTTCATCTTAAAACACTAGAAAAGGAAGAACAAATGAAGCCTAAGTTCAGTAGAAGAAATGAAATAATCAAAATTAAAGCAGAAATAACTGCAATTGAAAACAAAACAAAAACAAACTATATATATATATATATATATATATATATATATATATATGTAATAAATGCAATAAAGAGCTGGTTCTTTGAGAAGTTTAATAAAACTGACAAAACCCTGGATAGACTCACTAAAGAAAAAAAGAGAAAGGACGCATATAAACAAAATCTGGGATAAGAGAGGTGAAATGACAACAGACACCGCAGAAATACAAAGGATCATACAAAAATACTATAAAAAAAATAATACCAAATTTAATAACCTAGAAGAAATGGATCAGTACTTAGAAAAATACAACCTTCCTAGTTTGAATCAAGAAAAACTGGAAAATCTAAATAGGCTGATCAGCAGTATGGAAATTGAAACAACCGTCAAAAACCCACCAAAAAGTAAAAGTCCAGGACCAGATGGCTCATCAGTGAATTCTACCAAACATTCAGAGAAGATTTAACACCCATTCTCATCAAACTCTTCCAAAAAATTGAAGAGGAGGCAATACTTCCCAACACATTTTATGAGGCCAATATTACTCTGATACCAAAATCTGGTAAAAATAACACAAAAAAAGAAAACTACACACTGATATCTCTCATAAACACAGATGCAAAAATCCTAAAAAAAAAGATACTAGTGAAGCGAATACAGCAACAAATTAAAAAGATTATACACCATGACCAAGTGGGCTTCATCCCAGGGGCACAGGAATGGTTCAACATATGCAAATAGATTAATGTGATACACCACATAAACAAATTGAAAAATAAGAATCATACGATTATATCAATAGATGCAGAAAAAGCCTTCGACAAGATACAGCATCTACTTGTGATCAAAACACTTAACAAAATTGGTATAGAAGGAAAGTACCTTAACATAATAAAGGTCATATATGACAAACCCTCAGCCAACATTATACTTAATGGTGAAAAACTAAAACCTTTCCTCTAAGATCAGGAACAAGACAAGGCTATCCACTATCACCACAGTTATTCAGTATAACATTGGAGGTCCTAGTAGGGGCAGTCAGACAAGAGAAATATATAAAAGGCATCCAAATAAGAAACGAAGAAGTCAAACTGTCACTATTTGTGGATGACATAATTCTCTATGTAGAAAACCCTAAAGACTCCACACAAACACTTCTAAAAAAAATAAGCAAATAGAGTAAAGTCTCTGGATACAAAATCAATGTTAAAAAATCCATAGCTTTCTTATACTCCAATAACAAAGTGTCAGAAAAAAGAAGTGGAATAAATAATTCCTTTTGCAATTGCAACAAAAAGAATAACCTAGGAATAAATCTAATGAAACATGTGAAAGACCTACTGAGCTCTAAACTCCCAGAAAGGGGAAAAAGAATCAGCTCGCACCTGACCTCAGGGGGCTATGTCAGGTCTTGGCTCTTGAGCAGCATTGCCCAACAGAACTTTCTGTGGAAATGTTCTATATCTGTGCTGTCCAATATGACAGCCACTAGTCTCATGGAGATTCAGCATTTGAAATGTGGCCAATGTGACTGGGAACTGAGTTTTAAATTGTATTTAATTTTAATTAAAACATCCGGCCTTGAGGAATGAAGGGTTAAGAAGACACAGACCTCCCACAGCCCCTTCTGTGCCAACCGAGGCAAGGCTACAGATGCTGTGCCCTATTCCTGCCCGGAGGCTGCAAGGCTTCCACTGGCTGTGCTCTTAGGGTAGAAGCCCCTACCACACCCAAGTTCAGCTTCCTTTTCCTTCTCATCTGGCACCTAGGCTCACATTTACCTCTTTCTCTGCCTCTTTGAGTTCAGCTTCTTTCTCTTTGACTCTCTGGACGAACATTTGCCTCATTTCCTCTTCTTTCTTCTGGAGCTCTCCTAGGAACTCATTCCTTTTGGCCTCGTATGTCTCCTGTAAACTGCGAACATGGTCAGGTTAATTCCTCTGCCTTCAAAATGGCTCCTATTTGATAAAAACTGGACCCTATTTGATAAAAACTGGCCCCCTGATGATCCTCTCTGAGTACCCCCATCTTCCCTTCCCCAATTCTGGGAGGGGTGTGAAAACAGAACCACAAAGCTATGGGCAGCTGGTGTGGAATGTGGCAGCTGCTTGAGGGGCATGGGGCAGCCCTGTTGAACTGGAGAGATATTTGGACCTGGGAGTGACTTAGAACATATGCTTCTATACTCTAGTTTCACAGGTAAGGAAACAGGTCCTGAGAGGTGAGGTGACTTGCTCAAGACCACATGGCTAGTTAGAGGCAGAGCTGGAACTGGGAGCTGCGTCTCTTGTTTCTTACTCTGGGTCCTCTCACTGCACTCTGCTACCAGGTCCTCATTCTTAAATTGACCACATTAGTGAGTTAGTGCAATAAACACTTGATGCTACTACACCATGTGCTAGATAGAGGAATGAGTGACACTGTGCTACTCACTCATCATCTAGAGACAAGAACCACTGTGCCTGCCATCAAAGAACTCACAATCTAGTGATAGATGCCTGGGCTAAGTCTTCCTGCCCCCAGCCTGGACTTAGTTTTAAAAAAAATAGGAGCTAGCCTGGTAAAGAAGAGGAGAAACTGCTCCGAAGAGGACAGTATACGGAAAGGCCCATGTGGAGAGGTTGCCATGCTTTGAGACCAGGCATAGTCCAGAATGACTAGAGAGGCAGATGGCAGCTGTGGAATGGTGGGAGATGAAGTTCCTGAGTCTGGCAAGAGAGAGCAGGCATTCAATGCCATATTAGACTTGTACATTTATCCATTGTAAGGTTTTAAGCTTGATCCAATTTGAAAATGTGAAAGACCCCTCGGGGTGTTGCATGGACAGACTTTCCAATGATCCAAGTAAGAAATGACATGATCTTGATGTTAAGGGTTGGTAGAGAATGGGGAACTTGAGGGACATGGAGAAATAGTAAGGGAAGAAGGACTCCCAGGACTTAGGAGGATGCAAAGACGATTCTGGTTTTTTGGCTTGAGCAACCAGGTAGATGATGGTACCATGAACTGCAACAGGGAACACTGGAGGAGTATGTTATGAGGAAAGATGACTTAAATTTTAGAAGCTTGAGTTTTAGGTATGTCCCCTATTGAATATCCAAGTGAAAACATTCAGTATGCAGTTTGGAGCTCAAAAGTAAGGTTTTAGCTTAAGAGTCCCTATTTCTAAGTGGTAATTAGGGCTGTGAGAGGAGAAAGAATCAGCCACAAAGAGAATAGAGAGCATAGACCCTAAGAAAGAATCTTGGGGCACAACATCTAAAGCTGAAAAGAAAATGAGCCTGCCAATGAGGCTGAGAAAGAGTAGTGAGAGAGAAAGGACTAAACCCAGCCAGGCCAGTGCTAGAAAGGCCAAAAGCAGAGAGAACTTTGGGAAGGAGGCAGCAGGAAAGAGAATCAAACTTTCAGATCAAAAAAGATGGGACTCAGCGGCCACCCTGTAATTAGCCATGAGCTTATGACTGTTGATATTGAAGGGAGGCATTTCAGTGGCATGGTGGAATCAGAAGCTAGTAAATACAGAGCAACTCTTTCTCTATCCTGTCAGAGCCAAACTTCTTGACAGGACAAAGGATGGTGAAGAGGAGCACTAGAGGGCAGGTTTATTTTAGTATGAAAATGTTTGCATGCAACATGGAAAGAAGCCAGCAGAAAAGTAGTGCAGAGGGTGAAGACATGGGTAACAGGTGTTCAGGATGGGACAAAGGAGAAGGGAAAGGGACTAGATGAACAGGCAGAAGCACATCTTTTCCTCTACAGATGCAGATTAAATCTGACAGAGGGAAGGAGAGAGAAAGCTAAAGGAGTGCCCATTAAAGAGACAAGCACACCTCCCTCCAACCCCAGGAGTTCCAGTGGCCCCTGTTGGTAAGGGGGATTGGATCTGGCCCTCCAGAACTAGGCAACCCTGAAGGACTGGCTATGATTTGTCCCCAGGCCAGCTTTCCACTGTGAATAGGTACAATGGGATCTCAGAGGCCATTTGAAAGCCTTCTTAGCCCACAAGCTTCCCCCCTCACTTGCTTATTGATGCCTGATATTTCCTAAAAGGAGACTGAGCCCTAGTAAAGGGCACTGCATGGTCATTTAAAATGTGGGGTTTATGTCACATATCATGCATATAGATCAAACACTTATACTTGGCATATTGCTCCTATTGAAAACATTCTTCTTTTCTGGAAGCATCTTAGATTTGAGAAGTATGTCAATGATTATTAATATCCCGTGGTCAAAACAAAACTTCCACTTGAATGTAAACACCAAGGAGAGTGGATGAAGAGCCTGAAGTTCATCATTATATGTGCAATGACTGCAACCTGGTTCCTTCTGGTTTTGATAATGGGCAGGAGGGTAAAGAACATACTGGAAACCTAACAGAGCAGCAGGAGCCTGATAAGGAAAGTGGAGGACAGGCACAAACTGCCACTCTGGGGAACAAGGCCCCAGCCCAGGACTTCCCCTCTTATCGCTCTGTGTGTGTGTGCATGTGCATATGTGCACATGTGCGTGTGCACTTCTAGCAATGAAACCATCAGCCTTTCTGGGCCTCTGGGCCTCCTCCCTAGCTCTGTGCTTACCAAGTTTGCATGGCACAGTTCCCCAGGGCAGGAATGTGGCGGCAGAGAGAAATGGGCAGGTGAATGAACCCTGCTGCTCTCACCTGAGTGCCTGTGTCTAGCCCTCTGTGTATGCTCCAGAGCAAGGCTTCCACATCCCCTGGGAGTGCTGAGCTTAGTTGAGCTGGGCTGGCAGGAGAGGTTACCTGAAAGGTTTGCTGTCAGGGTCTGTGTCCTTAAAGCCCATTTCTTCCAGCTTACAGCGGCGGTAGAGCTCATAGTGCCGGCTGTGGGTCTGCTCCCGGAGGTCCTCCATGTTGACCCGAATCAGCATCTCCCGCAGCTTCACAAAGTCACAATGGGACTCGTTTTCAACTGCATAGCAAAAGATGGAAGATTGAAAGTATATTGAAAGGAAGACCAAAAGAAGCAGAAATGGAAGAAATGAGAGGTGAAATGTCTAACAACTACATTGCCTTTCAATCTATGTACATAGAGCCTTCAAATTTGCTTCCTGATTTGCTTTTCTACTGAAAAGGCAAATGAAAAGTTACAAGAATGATAATAATGAAAACCTGTAACACCATTAAAAAATCTACAAAGACATTCAGTAGCTCCTTAAACCCAATTTACCAGACACAGGAGTGTTTGCTCTGCACCACTATTAAGACAATGGCACATGCATTTCAGCCATCCTTCTGATAAATATTTGCAGAATATCTGTTCTCAGTATAGTATGAGGCACTGGCAATTCAGAAATGAAGTCAGGGGGTCTTGCCTCAGGAGCTTAGAGTTTAATGGAAGAATAGGTGCAAATAGACAAATATAATACAATGCAAAAATTATGAAAATGGAGGTATATAGCCAAGGTGCAATAAAAACCTAGAAGAGAATGGGACTAAGAATTCCTGGGAGAATGAAGTCTTCACCAAAGAGGGAACCCCTAAGACGATTCTTGAAGGAAGGATAGAAATGTATTAGGCAATTGAAGGAATAGTCTTTGCAAGATCTCAATGAGGTTAGGCAAGGTTACATAGTAAGTTGCAGAGTTTGGAGTCCAATCCAGAGTATCTAAAGCAGAGGCAAATGCTATGACCAGGTGCCAAAGTCTCTAAAGAATAAAGGAGAAGAACTAGGACATCAATAGATGACAGTGACAAGGAAGGGTGTGGCCCATCTTGATGGTAGAAGTTTCGATGGAGGTGTTTTCTAGAGGGCAGATGATGGCTTGACAGCAGCAATGGTGACCAGGACAGAGAAGAGCCCACTTTCCAGCCTGAGTGAACAAGTTCCCTCCTCAGAAGAATGTGGTAAAGGTCTGCATTTGGGCAGTGGCCAAGGAGGACATAGATGTGGACCAAATCATAGCAATGTGGACTTCTGGTTAGAACATAAGGTTGTGAGCAGTGCTCTGTGTCTCCAGGCATGGTTCCATTGTGTCAGAATGGAAGTGTCTGGCCTGACCATGTGGGGACAGTGGATTTGAGATGACAAAAAGGCACAGTCACTCCAGATTCTGTCTCACAAGGTGTGGGAGAGGGTAGGGGGGTCAGAGAGGGAGTCCAAGATGTAGGGTGGGGCACAGTGGACTGCCTTGAAGTCATCAGATTAATCTTTCCAAAGCCCAAATCAGCCCTCATAATCCCTGTACTTCAGACCCATTGCCTTTGGGATAAAGCCCCTCATAGACCATAAGCTAATATTAAAGGCAACTTTTCAGGACTATCTCTTCTTCCATCTCCAGACAGTGATCCTTGATGGTCAGTCAGAAGGAGTGACTCCAAGGTCTCTGCAGGCTGCCCAGACAATACACAACTTCTACCTCACTCAAACAGAATGGTGAACACTGACTTACAAGAAAAACATTCAAAAACCACTTTGTCAGGTGCAAGATGGCCTAATTTGGTTGGAGGAAGTCATTGGAACCATGCCTACTGGATTCTCCTCAGGTTCCTGTCTCTCAGACCACAAAATCATTCCCAGGATGGGACTGTTGGTCCAGAAACCATTTGCAAGTGTTCCTAGCACAGCACCCCCAGCCTTAAATGGCAGATAAGACCGAAATCTAGCACAGCTCTGACAACCAGTTTTGTTCTACTTATGGAAAATTTGGGTACCACTGGAGGGGTCTCTAGTGTGCCGTAAAGCATACCAGCCTTTAGATGCAATGTGGACAACTTCCTACCTGATTTCAGTTTTTTGCTTAGTGGCAAAGATGAGTCCACAGTGAACCAGCTGCCCTGTCACATATGGTGCTCCTGCAATCCCAGACATAGCTTATAGCTGCAGACTCAGAGGGCCAGGTACCTCTTTCACCGATTTCAGTCCTAGGCCTGGTTTTATCCACTGAATTGACTAGTCCGAGTATAACTTAACACATATTAGGCAAACCATAAAAGCAACTTTCCAGAGTGTATATACAATATGTGTTTTTAAATTGCAAAACAATCATACATACAACAGAGTCCATGAAATGTGCAATTTAAATAATTTTAGAAAATGAATACCAATATATCCACAGTCCAGGTGAAACATTACCAGCACCTTAGAAGCCCTTTTTATGTCCCTTCCTGATCTCATGCCCCTCCTTTCCTGCCATGACACTTAACCTGACTTTTGGGTTGATCATTCCTTTGTTTTTCTTTATAGTTTTACTACTTACATATGAATTCCTAAAGATATGTATCTTGTTTACTTTTGTCTACTTTTGGATTTCATATAAATGAAATCACACAGCATGTATTTTCTGTGACTTAATTAGCTCAACATGATGTTTCTGAGATGCATTCATATCGATGTAACTATAATCCATGCATTTCACTGTAGTATAATATCCGATTACACTAACATTTCACAATTCATCTAATTTATTATCACTGGATATCTTAGTTGTTTCTAATTATTTGCTATCATGAAGAACACTGCTTTGGACATTGTTGTATGTCTCCTGGTGCACTTGGGCAAGTACACATGCTTTCTTGCACATTCCTTCCCACCTTTCTCTATTAGAGACAAAGAGAGACTGCTCACAGCAGAGAATCTAGGTATGGAGCCAGTTTGCCTGCTGGTGACCCCAATGGCTGTTTGAAGCCCAAGCCCAAAGAGTAGAGACTGGAGACAAGTTAGGAACTGGTCACGCCATAGCTGGGGACAAGCAAAGAGATAGACAGAAGAGGCTCCCTTCTTCCTGTCTCCTGGAGACTCACTCACCCTGCACCGTGCCCCAAGGGTACTGCCGGGCCTTCATCATCTTGTTGCCTATCTTCAGTTCTTCTGTGCTGCCAATGACAGCAAAAGGCAGGTGGGCCTGAAATGGAAGGCAAACAAAAGCTCAGAATTCTAGGGGAGAGGCAGAGCCTCCCACAATACAACTGCAATCCATCTCTTGGGCCTCAGGCCCTCACACTATGGTGTCTCAATGTCATCACATCAAGAGGCATTTCTTAAGCTCCCAAGCTACATGGGGATAAGAGGCCTAATCCAGGCTTCTGCTGTTCAGAAATTCATAATAGAAGGTAATGATGATATGGCCGAATGCATAGGGAACAGACAAAGACAGAAAATTAGCAGAATAATGAGCAGATACAGAGATTAGCTAGCTCTTCAGTATTCATGGTTGCTGAGGGAAAGAATCTTTGGAAGGTGGATGTGTGGAATGAGGGGAGCTACAGGTGTATTGAGAGGCTAAAGGAGAACAAAGAGGACTGGGATCACTGGCCCTCTTTCCCCGAAAGTGTGAGAGCCCCAAGTTTAGGTATATACTGAGCTATATGTTCCTTGTTCTTGTTCTTCCATAGAGTGAGAGCTCACAGTGACCTCTTGAGCCTAGAAGTCAAGTCCACAAGTATTTATCCACATGCCAATGACTGTGCTGGACTCTGTTTTAGGTGCTGTAAGAGACATTAAAGAAGTAGATGACACACTCCCTCACTCTCTAGGAGCTTTCAATCTTGTTGAGGAAATCTGAATTACATATCCGAGATCATATAAGATAAAATATGACCAAGGACTCAAATACATAATCTGGTGTTCTGCACACAGTAGGTGCTTCGTAAATATTACTTGAATGGCAGTGACAGGGCCATAGGAATAGTAAAAAAGAAAGAAAGGCCAAGTACAAACAGGGGTCTGAGCTTGGTGCTTAGAGGGGATAATGAGGAGTGAGGCCTGGCTGATGAAGACTTTAGAGGTCAAAGAGGCAGCTGCCCCCCAGCTGGTAGTGTGGAGCCTAGGAAACACTCCTTATGCCCCTTCCACAGGGAGCTGGCCAGGTTATAAATGCTAATTGACCGTTGGCCAAATAGAACCACTGAATAAATATTGTTTACAAACCTGGTGATCTTGGGCAGGGTTTTACCTGAAAGGGCTTTACGAGGACAAGTAAGAAGTCCACTGGATCTTTCTTAGCCTGCTTGGAGAAACAGGCCTTGATTATAGATATTTTGACCCATTTGCTCATTCATCCATTCTACAAATATTTATTGAGCTACTGCTATGTGCTAGGCATTAAGAAAAATACAAACATGGATGGACCTCGAGATAATCATGTGAAGTGAAATAACCCAGACAGAAAAAGTTGGAAATCACATATCACTTTTATGTGGGATATAAACCTAAAAGCAACAAAGGAACAGGACAAATAAACAGAGATTCATGGACATGGACTATAGACTTGTGGTTACCAGAGTGTAAGGGGTGAGGGGAGCGGGGAGGTAGATGGAGTAAAGGGGGTCAAATATGTGGTGACAGAAAGAAATCTATGAGAAGTGAACACACAGTGTAAATATATACATGCGTTACTGTTAAAGTGTGCCGATGAAACTTATTAGATTTTGTTAACCAGTGTCACCATAAAAAAATTAATTAAAATAAACATAAAAAAGAAGAAAAAGAAAAATACAATATTGAAAAAGCTCAAAAAAAAAGGAAAGAAAAAGCTCAGAGCCTACCTCCTGGAGAGTGTACAGTCCGGCAGGGGAGAGACATGCCAACAATGGTAATATAGTAAGGTCTATATTATAAACAGAGGCTCAGGGGCTGGAGGAGCACAGGGGAGGGAGTGGCTAACTTCATGGGAAGTTGAAGCAGGCTTCACAGAGTAGGCAGTAGCAAGTGTACTAATAGTATTGATATCTACAGAACTGGTATTAGCAGCAGCAGCAGCAGCAGCAATTCACTCAACTCTATGTACTCTATACCAGGTACTCTATGTTGTGCTATCTCATTGAACCTTTACAACAATGCTCGAGGTAGGTATTCTTATTATTCCATTTTATAGAAGAGGAAACTGAGGTCCAGAAGGGCTAAGTGACTTGCTAGCAGGCACAGTAGTAATGGTAGAGTAAGGTGTGGAATACAGGTCTCTCTGACTTCAAAGCCTACCACTGCTGGTCTGCCACACCCATTAAGGGTTTAGAACAGCAGGTGAGTGAGCATTCTAAACTCTGGGGTAAACTGGTCATGCACGGCCAGATTACAAGAGAAAGTTCAATTCTGGGAAACCTGTAGCAAATGTTTTTTGTTTGTTTAATCTGTGCACTGATCTCACAACCAATTCTTCCTCTTGATTATCTTCTAGCTCTGCACCCCAAGAATGTTCTTTAGAGTGGAAAAACACAGGAGCTCAGCTCCATGACCTCTGCTAATTCTCATAGGTGCTTGGTCATCCAGGTGAAGTGGCTCTCCCTTCAACCTCTGTCAGATGCTCTCAGAATGTCATCTCAGTTCACCCCTTCTCATTCTGCTGACCATCCCCAAACTAGGGACATAGTAAAGAGGGAAAGAGGAGGTTATGGAAAAGAAAGTAGATGAGGGGTGGAGGTGAGAAATGTTTTATCAGTACTGGTAGGGGAATGATTGAGAGGGTTATTGGGCATGTGACACATGGGGCTTTAGGGGACCACTGAAATCTCGAAAACCCTGCCCAATGGCCAGAGATCTTGGATTTCTGCCAGCCAGCTTTGTGTTTGTGTGTGGGGGGTCATCTAGGCACATTTCATTCCTACTCAGGGACCCAAGACATGTTGGGAGCCACTCCCAAATACTTTCCAGAAAAATGTCTCTGCCTTTCCTGTAGAGACCTGAAAACTTCAGCCCCACGAGACAAAGGATCCAAGAGGCAGCTATGGTAGAAGGCTAGACCAAGGGAGGTGAGAAAGAAAAACCACAATGTGTCATCCTCACAAATCCTGGGCTCTCAACTGAAAGTGATTAAGGAGGAGGGCATGTAAAGTGAAAGATATTTCTCTGGTCTCAAGAGAAAAGAAGAGAGAAAAAAAGAAGCAAACAACAGTATAAAAAATGTCAGTAGTCCCTTGGGTCTGTTATTTTTATCTCCAAAGACATCATTAGTTAGAATGACAGGGTCACTTGTTTTCTCTTTTCCTTAAACTACTGTCATTTTACCTCTCCCTGCTCTAAAACACATAGCCCCTGCCAAAACAATTTCAGAGGGCTCCAGTGACCTCCCATGGCCCACTCATTTGCAACTAGCATCAAAGTCTGTTCTGCTAAGTATATGCAAGTTTATCATTTCTCCCAGACAGATCTCATTTGATTCTAACAACAGCCTTACAGGGCGGTTATTATCAACTCCATCTGTGATTTGTGGTGGGGGAGAGGGATTGGCATAGAGAAAGGTTAAATGAGTTGCCCAGGTCCCTAACATCATGCCCAAATCTTTACAGGGAGTAGTGAGGACACCATGTTATTTAATACCTACCAGCTTCCCACAGCCACCCAGGGTGGCATGTGCTCTGCCTCCTGGCTAAATGGCATTTGCTAGAAGTCAGCTAACCATGAAGGGCAGGAAATCATGAGGCCAGGCTCTGGCCCTCTTTCTGCTGCTCTTGAGAGACTGATGGCTATGCCAAACAGAATAGAATCAAGAAGAGTAGGGAGAAGGTAACCTTTCCACTCCATTACACAGGGATGACACTTTGTATGTGTGGGCCCAGGGAGGAGACTGATACATGCAAGGCAGTGCTGCTGCTGAAACAGCAACAGGCTTCTAAAGGGAGTCTGTGTAACTCACCCAGGAGACCCCAGAGATCAGATGACCCCAGTCTCAGAAAACTTCAACAAGAGATAGCCTCAAGCTTCATCTTGGGAGTCTATTCCTAGATTCACTACCTTTCTTATTTTGTGTCTATCTTAATTCCTATTTGCATGTTTTAAAGTGTTCGATGCTCCAATTGGCATGAATTATTCTATTTTGGTTCCACTACATCGATTACACTTGGGAGGGTCGATTACTGTTCCCCTCAGTCCAGTGAAAAAAGAGACTGTCAGGTAATCTGATCATCCGATAATATCTAAATTGGGTGTGGCTTCCTCTCAGGGTGGACAGTATTTCACAGTCATGTTCCTGGTTATGCTTGCCCCCATTTCAGGCTCCCGACTAAGCGACTAAGCAAGAGCATTGCCTTATTCTTGCAAGTTAACCTTTGGTGACTGATTCCCAGCAGAGTGTGTGCAAACAAAAAAAATAGCACTGTTGCCTCAGAAGAAGGGACAGGCTTGTGCCTGTGGGACACCCATTGTTGGGGCGAAACCCAAGACCTCACAGGTGGCTAGCTAACAGGGTTGAGTAGAGTAACTGGTTCTTGGCCACTCAAAGAACAACATTCAGTGTGAACAGCACAGCTATTTTTAGTGTTAAAGTCTACAACTTTGAGATCTATCAGAGCATAGGTTGGAAGTAGCATGCCACAAGACCTCTCATTCCCTTCTCTTGCCCTCTCAGTCTAAAATCAAGGTTTTCACAACCACTCATAAAAGCCAAGGGAGAGGCTGAGACATTACATTCATTTCCTGCCATTAAATCCTTAATGGTTAGTGGCAGGATGGCTGTATGGTCTTCTCCACTTAGGCAAGAGGCTTCTTCCATTTCTTCCAATCAAGTTCCTATAGTAATTCACTGGGGTGTCTGAGGCTGTGGGGCTGAAGTCAAATTCAGAATTGAAAGACCAGTATCCATTCCTCCTACCACCCAAGCCCAGGGCTCTGATGATGCAGCTTTGTACACTACAGCTTGTCCGAAGACCCCAGGGACTTTAGACACACTTGTAATGGTGGAAAGCAGGCTAAGCAACCTTGTGTGTATATGTGAATGTGTATGTGCGTGTGTGTGTGTGTGTGTGTGTGTGTGTGTGTGTGTATTATGATTAGTTTCAAGTATACAGTACCTTGGTTAGGCATTTATATAGTTTATAAAATGATCCCCCTAATTGCTCTTTCTCTCCTCTGGCTCTACACCTAGCCATTACATTAATGCTAACTGCATTCCCTATACCATACACCCCATCCTCATGTGTATGTATGTGTGTGTGTGTATATGTGTATACACATATATACACACATACATACATATATACACACATATGTATACACACATATATACATAATTTAATTTATTTTAATTAGTTTCAAGTATATAGTATATTGGTTAGACATCTATGTAGTTCGTAAAACAATCCTCCCAATTGCTCCCTCCCTCCCCTGATCCTCCACCTAGCCAACGTATTCATTCTAATTGCAATCCCTATGCCGTGTTCCCCATCCCTGTGTCCATCCATCAGCTACTAATTTGTACTTCTTTAACCCTTCACTCCATTTTCCCAGCCCCCCAAACTCCCTTCCCTTCTGTCCATCACCAAATTGTCCACTATATTTGTGAGTCTGTTTTTGATTAGTTTGTTGTTTTTATTCCTTAGATTCTGCATATAAGTAAAATCATATAGTGTTTACCTTTCTCTGTCTGACTTAAATACCTTCTAGGTCCATTAAAGTAATATATGTTTCCATCCCCTTCCTTTTCATATGTAGGGGTCTTGTTTTCTTATCCTTTAAGCCACTCTATCTTTTGGTTAGAGCACTTAATTCTTTTCCATTTAAGGTATTTATTGATAGAAATGTAATTGTTATCATTCTTTATTTCTGTTTTTGATACATGTTTTTCTTCTTAAAAAAAAGGCCTTCCAACATTTCCTGTAATATTGGCTTGGTGGTGATAAATTCCTTTAGCTTATTTTTGTCTGGGAAGCTCTTTATCTGTCCTTCAACTCTAAATAATAGCTTTGCTGGATAAATTATTCTTAGTTGTAGATTTTGGGTCTTCATACTGTCGAGTATTTTTTTCCAAGCATAATTTCTTTTGAGAAATCAGCTGCCAATCTTAATGAGTGTTTCCTTATAAGTAATTATTTGCTTTTCTCTTGCTGCTTTTGATATTCTTTCTTTGTATTTAACATTTGGCATTTTAATTATGATGTGTCTTGATGTGGGCCTCTTTGGATCCCTGATTTTTGGAATTCTCTGAGCTTCCTGGGGTTTTATGTCCATTTCTATAACCAGGTTAGGAAAGTTTTCCATAATTATTTCTTCAAACAGCTGTTCAACATCTTGATTTTCTTCAGTTATGCCAATCAGATGGCTATTTGGACCCTTAATAGTGTCCCATATGCTCCTTAAATTATTTTTTATAGTCTTGGCATCTTATCTCTTGCCATTCTGATTGAGTATCCTTAGCTCTCCCATCCTCAAGATAGGGCATTTAATCCTTTTCTCTCTTCACTTTGTTTATTCCTTTGTTTATTCCATTTAATATGCTTCTCATCTCAGATAATGTGTTCATTTCAGACTGGTTCCTTTTTATAATTTCCATTTCCATTTTTATGTTTTTTATCTCTTTGTTGAAGTTCTCACTGAAATTTAACCAAAATTTCATTGAGCATCTTTATAACAAGTTTTGAACTCTGCATCTGTAAGATTACTTGACTTCATTATATCTGGATCTCTGTTCTGTTCTCTCATATGGTTTCTGTTTCTTTGTTTTCCCATTTTGGCTGCCTTTCTGTGTCTATTTCTAAGCACTAAGCAAAGCTCCTAAGTCTCCCAGTCTTATTACAGTGGATTTGTGTCCAGTGGCACAGTACTGAGAGGGGCTCAGCTACAAGCCAAATTTAGCTCAAGCCTCTGCCCCTCCAGGGCCACCTGTTAAGATTCAGCAAGCAATCCACAGATGCTGTGCTTACAACTGCCTCAAAAGGCCACACCAGAAATCGAGGTCAGCTGCCTCCAGTGTGAGCCTAGGCGCTGCTCAGTAAGGAGCACCTGACTCGCTGAGGATAAAACTGGATGTGGCTTGGCTGGGGCCGCAGGGTTTCAGGGAATCCTCTGGGTGGAGTGACCTCTGTTATCCAGTCTGAGGACCTCAAGGCAACGGTGGCTCTGTGTCTGTGCACTGGGAAAGGGAAGGCTCAACAGAGAACAATAGATACCGCTGGTAGTTCTGTACAGAGCAAATCTCCCCTTGATCCTCACTCCGACAATGTCTCCCTATAAGTCCCTAGTGCCCCTATGCACAGCCGAATTGGCACTGGTGCTCAGAGAGAGCAGGTCTATCACCACGAAAATCTGCTCACAGACACGGCCCCTTTAAGAGGCTTCTGCCACTGTTGCAGCCTCCGTCTCACTCAGCTGCTCAAGACTGGGGCAGCCTCACTTCCTTGCCCCATCCTACCTTCTGCCATTGCAGGGTGATTTCTTGAATTTCTCCCTAGTTGTATGGCTTGTTCATCAAGATCTCAGGTGATTTTTCCTTGCTGCTGCTCTTTGTTTCTGTCCCAACTTTGAATTGGTCACCAGAGAGATGAACAGAGCCTTTATCTAAACAATTGTGGTTCTTGGTTCATGTATATATTTTATAGCAGCAGTTATAATGTCCCCCATTATAACACACATTCACAGGCATGCCCCCCTCCCATGGGCATATGCCCAATTCCAAACACACTAGCTGGGAGGCCACCCTTCTTTTTCCTACTCAGAAAAGCATGGTGGAATGCCAGGTAATGAGTGCTGAGTGATGTTTTCATAGGGATAGCCCTAAATCCATTAGGCTTCCAGTTATAAAAAATAAGTCATGGTGAAGTAATGCACAGTATAAGAAAAATAAGATTATTGCAATAACTTTGTACAGCGACAGATGGTTACTACACTTATCAGGTGATCACATCACAAGCAATATCAATGTCGAATCACTATATATTGTACACCTGAAACTAATATAATATTGTATGTCAACTATGCTTTAATTTAAAAAAAGGAAAAAATTAGTTTTTCAAAGTGAAATAGTGGCAAACTTTGGACTGTTGTAAGAAAAGGCCCAGAACCCCTTCACAGCCAAATGGTGTTGCTGAGAAGTGCTACTTCATAGCATGGGAAGTTTCCAATCTTGAAGCCACCCCTGCTTTAGGTTCAAACAGAACAGAGCTGAGCTAAGAGGAGAGGCCAAAATGATTGTTATTCCTGATCCACCATGTAGTGAGATGTAGTTTTGTGCGACACCTTGAGAATGCTGAGAAGTCTTAGTCCCTCTCTATTCTTAGCAAAGTGAACTATAAGCCTGAAAGTTGCCTGTTGACTTAGGGAAACCAAGTTTGAAGGTACCTACAGGGCTTGATGTTCTGAGGTGACAGGCGCTTCCAGATATCAGCGCTGGTGATACCAGATGACACTGCTCTCAAGGCTCCCATTTTTCTGCAGACTAGGCACTCTTCCAAGTTTTCTCATTGTGACAGAGCCTGGTTTCCATTCAAATGCCTTGACTACTTGAAAGGATAAGCACTAATCTTTAAAAAAAAAATTTAGTGCTCATGAATGGTCAGAGATATAACTTCACCTACCACAATCCACATAGCCTTATTTTGGGGCCAGATTTGTCAAAGATGAGAGACTTCTAATAACAAACATATTTTGGGTGTAGCGATGGGCAAGAAGTTAGGTGAGACAATGACTTGCTAATTTGTTGGCCAATTCATAGGAGGTGGCAGCTGATTCTGTAATGATAACTTATGGGGCAGCAGCAACAGGAAAGTTTTCTAAAAATAGCTTTTATTAAAAGGCTTTTCTGAATTTGGCTATACCCAGGCATTATGTCATTAGGAAAAACTGATAGAGAAAAAGGAATCTTTTCCCAAAGCAGAGGCTTTCTGAAAGCTATTAGCTGTCTCCTTGAAATCACAACATTGAAGATTCTGCAGCAACAGCATCAACACATTGTAAAGAAGCATGAGGAGATGTTTGACTCTCTGCCTTTTTAGTTACTCATTCCTCTAGTGGAGTGGGGTGAGAGTGGGAGGAGAGGCAAGATGGCAAGTTGTTTTTAAAAAAATTAATTCACACTTAATAAACCAAAGTATAACCCTGAAATTTAAAAATTACATTTCTCCAGTCACTAAAAAAATTGTAGGCTATATATCATTTTTTTCTCCCAGAGGCAGAGGGCTTGATTATCTGAGTATAGATTATCCTTGAATCTCCAAAGCCAGCCAATATTTTTAGCCTTCTTTCACCGCATTAATTGTCATGGCAATGTTTTGGTCAGAAACAAATAATGTTTCCCTGGGGCTGACTGGCCTAGACCAGAGCTGCGTCAAAGAGGAAGGTGGAAGAGGAAGTCTGAATTCCCTGCTCTAGACTCTTCCTGGAGTCAGCCTTTCCCTCTTTCAGTCTCTGGCTAATAATCTCTGCATCTCTGAGGCTTTGAAGCAGCCACCACTAGGAGAGAAGAACTGTTTGGTTCTGGATTCTCTCTCACAAATACCTGAGACTAAGATAACCATGAGATGACTACGGCTCTTGATAGTGAAGATGTTTGACTACTGTTTGGCGAAATAATAATAATAATGATAATAGTAATAATAATGATGATGATTATGATGATGATGATGATAATAATAATAATAATAATACTTTGATGAAGTAATAATAATAAGCAAATGGCCAGGAGGTTGAACACTTCTGCTCCCACTCACGTTCATCGTTCCATTGATCTCTGCCACCGACTCATCATCTGTAGGGAACTGGTAGATCTGGACCCCATTGCTGACAAGCTCACTAGTGATTTTAATTTTGAACTTCGTTAGCTCACTCTTAGAAATGGCATCTGATTTGGCAATGATGGGGATGATGTTCACCTAGAAAAGGGAGGAGCAAAGTAGGATTATTGTTGATAATCTGCAACTGAAAGCAGTATGGCCTAGAACTTCCCACTGGTTGCTGGAGGGAGCAGCTCAACCCAATGGTCTTGGACTGGCCACTTCTTGGACTGACCAAAGAACAAAGGTCTTGGACTGACCAAATAACAACATAATAAATGACAATGAGTGCTTATGAAGTGCTAGGCACTGAAATAAGAGCTTTACATGGATTAACATAATTAGTCCTGACAATAACCTTTTCAGGAGGTATTATTACCATATTTAACCAATGAGAAATTAAGGTGTAGAGATGTTGAACAACTTGTCCAAGGCTACAGAGTAGGTATGTAACAGAACTGGGATCCAGATCCAAGTTCAGCCTTATTCTAAGTCCAAAGTCTTAACCATGAGCTGTCTACCAGCTCAGATCCAAATTGACAAGCTGCGTGATATCTTAATATCAAAGTCACTGCTCCAGTGATGTGAAACAAAATGATGACAGTTGGAAATCTGTGATTGACGAGGGGAGACTACTCCTTGCTATCAGTAAAATACCCCAATTCATCCAGTGTAGGCTAGCTATACCCAGTGTGGTGGAGACCCACATGGGCAATAGCAGAAAGGAGAGGCAAGGTGGAGCTCAGTGAAGACGTACACCTGGCCCTCTTTTTAGTAGCAAACACTGATTAACCAACTCAGTTACATGAAGATCTGTTACCAATTTAATCTGAGATATGTACAAAAAGAGATACTGCCAGAATCTTGTGGTTAATTTCTGCATAAAGAAAGCAGGTATAAATGCCCAGTTTCAGGTAGCAGGAGAAGAGCTTAATGCTGCTTCCAAATTCAAGCCACTTAAACCCTAATCTTTGAAATTCCTACAAGAAAGGACAAGGCTTTCACTGCTGGAAAGTAAAGAAACTTGAAATGCACGTGGCTTAGTGAGACAGAGAACTCCCAAGTTCAGGTTCACAAAGAGAGCACAGTCATTCCTGCCAGCAGCTTCCAATGGAACCCTAATCTCTGAAGGGGGCATCTGGAAGCTCCAGAATTGGAAGAAAAATTCTGCCTCCTTTGCGTTTTGCCTTAGGAGTGCCTCTAAAGGTTGATACCACACAGAGCTTCAGATGCTAGGCCAAGGAAAGATTGGACCTTGGAGGCACCTCCCTCGCAGTCTTTTTCAGGAGGGAGGCAGGCCAAAGCCCTTGCCAAGATGGAACAGCAGGCAGAGCCAATCCTCCTTTTCCCTTTTCCTCATGTCTCCATCCGCTCACTATAAATATATGCCAGAGGCTGCTTACTTAACCTGCCCACTCACTGGACCACTAACCAAGTGGCTCTCTGCTGCCCTATATAGGGCATACAGGGTGTGATGAAATTTCCAGAGCAGTTGGTTACTCACGGGCGGTAACCTATTTGCTGCAAAAAATGAAAAATTGCTCCTATTTTGATTGTAGCTGAAATTTAGTTTTTAAATAGTGAATGTGCTACTAAATAATGGCATATAAATTAGATTTTTGTAAAAAAGAAAATACCTTGGAGTCTGAGAGAGCTCAGTCTGAATCCCAGGCCCATTACAAGTTGTTTAACATTGAGCAAGATTTTTGACTCTCTGTGCCTCAGCTTTTTCAAAGGTAAAATGTGAATAATAATAGTATCCAATATACTTGATAATTAGAAAGATAAAATAAAATAATGTATATAAAGTGCTCATCAAAGTGCTTAGCACCTACAAAATATTAGGGGGAAAATGTACTAGTAATTAGGTTTTTTAAAGAATTCCACAGTCAATTCTTTTGTACAGTAAATAATCCTTTCACATGAAGAATCATTATCTAATTTACATCTAAAGTGAGATTTACATTTTTCAGTTTCTCTTAAAGTAGAACATGCCTGATTCCCATAGCCATCTTTCTCAGGTATGGAGACAATAGAACATGGTGCCACATATCTGAATTTGAATCTAGACTCTGCCAATAGCCAACTATATGGCAATGGGAAAGTTACTTAACTTCTCAGAGCCTTGGTTTTCTCCTCTGTAAAATGGGAGATAATAATATTATTTGACTCATTTGAGGATTCAATGAGATGCTCTATGCACAGTGGTAGCATATGAGAGTTTAACAAATGTTAGCTGCGATTATAAAAATCAGTATTAAGAATAAAAATAAAACTTTCAAAATCAGATTTGCATATTTGATTTTAACACAGGCCAGTTAACATTGAGACAAAGAAAAAACACCTTTCAATTATCAAAACCTGAAACCCTAGACCTAGACGGCCATCTTGTTTACATCCACTCTTATTCCTAAGAGAGATCAAGGCATTTGACACAGGTGTTGGATCAATAGCACTATCTTTCTGGAAGGAGGGGGAATAAAGGAGAGGATGAAGAGGCCACAAAACCTTCTGGAATCTGGCCTCTACTCTGCACAGAAGACCAGTTAGAGTGATCCAGCTTGTCCAGCCTCTCCGCTGCCCTTGCCCCTGCCTCCATACCTTACTGTCTAACTTCTTCATTGTCACTAGGTCCAGAGACTTCAGAGAATGACCCGTGGGGGCAATGAAGTACAAGCAGGCATGGATACGGGAGTCGTGGTAGGTGTGCAGTACCCTGCGGATCTTCAGCTCCTCCTGTAGGTAGGCTTCAAATTGGGCATCAATGAATTCCACAATGGGCTTGTAGCTAAAGGGGAGAGTAAGGAAATGGTTGAACCACTTCAAAAATGGGGATTTTGATAAAGTCCCTTGTAGAAGTTTACAATATTCTAGATAATCTAACTGTCCCCATCCAGCTGGATTTCTCCATCACCTCTCAGTGAACCTCCAATCCCATCAGATTGGTCAACCCTTTGGTCCCCACATGAGCCAAACTTATGCCCATTGGTGTGCCTTCATCCTAAAAATGTCCATTTCTCTCTTCTCATCCCAATCCTGCCCTTCCAGATCTCAGGGCCCCATTGAATGCCCACCCCCTCCCTACAGCTTTCCCCAATTATGCCATAATTCCTTCTGTGATCTAGGAGCATAAAAAAATAATTATGCTATTGGATCTCTTACTGTTGTTTCATAAAGATTAGTGTTTCCTCAAATAGACTGCATCCTTCTGAAGGGCAGGGACTGTGAAGGGCACTTCTCTATCCATAGGGGGCCCCGATGCAGTGTGAAACCCACTAGTAGTATCTGTGGATGAGTTGATTATCCTTCAAGCTGGACCCAAGTCTTTGCTTCTTGTGCCTCCCTCCACCCTTGTGGTGGCCAGGACCACTCCTTAACCCACTATTGGGGAATCCTGTCAGAATGCTCTGGGTTCTGCTAAGTTTTGCAAAGTTCAGTGGTGCTCCCACTTGGCTCCGTTAAGGTCCATATATTTTTCTGGTTTTCATTTCCTCCAAGATTGTGACTTTAAAATATAAGTATTTGGGCAAAATTTGATAAAGATATTCCCCCTACCACAGACTTCACAGATAGATGAACATACACACTCGCGCTCACTGCGTCTCCACACACAGCCCCGCTTTGCAGCCTTTAGGTCTTGTCAGGGCTTCTTAAACAAGTCAGTCCTCTGCTCTTCTCTATCCTGGGAAGCATCTCACTTCTCTCCAGGGCCATTCCTTCCACCCCTGCAGCCTTTTTCTGCTCTAACTAGGTCAGCTTTACTTCATCCCCGCCTCTGTTCTCATCTCCCTGTCTGCTGCCTCTCCACTTGGGGCTTCCTCCTTTCGGGTTAGAAGAGATTTGATATCCTACCCAGGTCAATGAATCTGCAGATATCACTGCCAGAAGGAAACATGATCAAAGGAGAAGTGGCACCCAGCCAATGCCTCTTACCTGCAGCAGTCCTCAACCTGAGCCTTTTTTGAAAAATCCCTCTAGTAGAAAAGGGGAAATAGCTTTTAAAAATCACAGAATCCTGGATTCTGGGAACTACATACAGAGGAGAGATCCAGGTTCAAGGTACCTCTGGAGCCACAGAGAAAAATCTAAAAATATAGTCCTTTCTTTCTTTTGATTTTCTGAGCCAAGCATTATTCTGAATGGTAATAACATTAAAGAATCTCTTGGTTGCAGAGATCCTTAGAAGGTTCCTGAAAAATTAGGAGTGAGGTGGAGGGATCCATTCCTTAGACTTTCGAAATTAATTTTTGTATGACTGGCTGTTTTGAATGATCTAAATCATGGCACTGCTTCATTTTTTTCTCCATTACATAGTTTTTACTTCAGTATTTTGTTCTACAAAAGGGATCAAAGGAGGAAAGAAACTAGAAAATTTTTAGCTTTTATTTCCCCTGAATCTCTAGTGATACCCTGCCCAGACTTATCTTTCTGTTGCTACCTCTGACTCTTAGGGTCTCTGAAGACATGCACGAATCACACCAGCCAAACTAGCCAATCAACCAATAGGATTTGGTTTAGACTAATCCTAAATAGGTGATTCATCTTTGTCTTATTCACCTTTGTATCTTCAGTGTCCAGCATTGTATCTGGAATATAGTAAAGTTGCCACCCACACTCCCAATGGCTCATCTTCCCACAGCAGCCGTCTCTTCTCCCTCACTGTGTTCAGTTCACTGGACTCTACTCCATAGAAAACAAAATCCTTTACTCTCATAGGCAACCTCCTCAGAAAATGCTTCCTCTAAGTGATGCCCGACTCCCCTTCAAAGATGCTGCTCCCTTCATATCTTTATCACCTGGAAATTGCTACATCTCTCACACCCAAGTTCCATGGTGGGGTAGATTGGGAACTTTCTTCTAGTTTGTTATTCCCTGGCTTATTGTGTGTGAGCTCTTCGCTCTCATACAAAACCCAGTTCCAACATATTCTACCTTTCCTCAACACTACTGTTTATCGTCTACTGAACCTGGGGTCAACAGACCTCCAAAGGGTCTATAGATAGAACTCACTGCATCCATGAACTTGGACAGGGAAAAATACATCTTTTTTCACTACACTCTAACTAAAGTTTAGCATTTTCTTCAGGTATAAACATAAGTAACAATACCTGAGATTAACAGTACCTGAGATTGCATAACCAATAGAAATCACCAACATTTTTATCTCCTATTATAGTTGTTGCAAATAACTCAAAATAGCATTTATACTCATTACATCTTCTAAAATATATATCTATATTAGGCCTGTATATAGATATTGTCATTTCAAGAATAGAGAAGAACATGGATTACTAAATCACAATTTAAAAATATTTTGGCATTAACTATATGTTTAGTATAATTGGTATATTTTAGGCATTTAAAAATGTTATTCTGAGAATGAACTCATAGATCTCAAAAGATTGTTAAAGGGGCCAAAGGCACAAAACAACCCCTGCTCAAGACATTACTTCATTTCAGTTAGTGATAGGTACTATGAAGACAACAAAATAAGACAATGAGATAAAGAGTGACTGAGGGTTCAGCTACTTTAAATATAGTGAGTAGGGAAGGCTTCTCTGAGGATGTGACAATTGAGCTGCAAAGATAAGATGAGAGAGCCATGAAGAATCTGGGAGAAGAGCATTTCAGGCAGAGGAATAACACATGTAATAGTCTTGAGACAGTTTGAACTATGTGAAGAGGGCAAGAGAGCTGAGAGCTAGTGAACAGAGGAGGAATAATAAACTATTCAAAATACCTAAAAGGTGAAAACAACCCAAATATTCATCAGCTGATGATTATATAAATAAAATGTGGAATATCCATATAATGGACTATTACTCAGCCTTAAAAGGAACAAAGTTCTGATACATTTGCCACATGGATGAATCTTGAAAATATCACAATAGTGAAAGAAACCAGTCACAAAAGGACAAATATTGTATGATTTTCCTTATCTGAGGTCTTAGAATAGTCAAATTCGTAGAGACAGAAAACAGAATAGTGGTTATCAAGGGCTGAGGGGAGAGTGAATGGGGCTGTTGTTTAATGGGTTTCCTTTGGGGCTGATGAGATTTTGGAACTAGATAGATGTGGTTGCACCAAATTGTGAATGTATTAAATGCTAGTAAATTGTTCACTTTAAAATAGCCAATTTTGTGCTCGATTTGGCAGCACATATACTAAAATTAGAACGATACAGAGAAGATTAGCATGGCCCCTGCACAAGGATGACATGCAAATTCATGAAGCATTTCATATATATATATATTTTTTTAAGTCAATTTTATGTTATGTGAATTGTACTTCAATAAAAACAAGAATAATAAGAGATGAAACATGAGGTAGCAGGGGACAGTTCATGTAGGGTCTTGTGGTTATAGTAAGGAGTTTTTTTTAATGTTTTGTTTTGTTTTGCTGCGAATAGGTTTTTCTGTTCCATAATGTCTTCTAATTGGTTATTGTTGTTTGATAAGAAGTCCGTGGTTTTCTGCATGTTTATTTTGAAATTGGCTACCTTACTGAACAATTGTTCAGTAGTATTGTTTTTTGGTTGATTACCTTAGATTTCCTAAACAGATATATAGAAAAATAATAATGTTACCTCTCAGTAACACTTCAATTGTCATCTTTCTTGATAATGTTGACCTGTCTGTCCCTTCTTGTAACCCTGTCCTCTGGCTTCTCTGTCACCATTATATCTTACCTCTGTAACTCTTCTTTCTCACTCACGTTACCTTAAATTTGGGGCCTGTCTCTGAGGTTTCACCTTGGACCATCTTCTGTTGTCCTTCTACATATTACATCCACATTATCAATGAGTGGTCTCACTTATTCCCATGACCTCATTTATCACTGTCTTCCTATCGCATTTCCTAAACACCTGTAAATCATCCTAGTCTCCTTCCTCTTCCATGTGCCTGCCTTCTGTGCCAACATAGCCATCAGAGACTACCCACTGGAAACCCACAAGGCTTGGTCAAAGACACTGTACTTGAACACCACCATATCAAGCACCAAAGTCAAGATACCACAAAGTCAGATCTACTGAAACGATGCCAAAAATGACAACAGCTAATTCACTCTATTACCATATTTCCAGTCACCTCTTCTTACATGTACACTCATCCCTATTCAGCTCTATCCTCCATGGACTCATTTTTCTGTAGCTACCTTTCTTCAATAACATTTCCACTGTGCCCTCTGAAACCCCTGTACCATGATAAACAAAACTGCCTCCATCTTTGCCACTCAGAGTACAAGAGTGTAGTCCTTAGACCAACAACACTAACATCACCTGAGATCTTGTTAGAAATGCAGATTCTTTAGTCTCCAACTCATTCTTATCTTAGATCAGAATCTGCAGTTTATTAAAAGCCTCAGTGGCTTGTATGCAACACTAAAGTTTGAAAATTGCTGGCCGATATCCTCTACCTATTCATAGAACTTGCTTACCTCTTTGCCCTAATGGAAACCTCATTCTTCCCTGAGGACATTGCAACCCTGAGGACACCAATATCTATCTGGCAGCTCTCTTCTTTGTAGGCTTCTCATTCTTTCACAACCTGTGTACCTTGCAGTCAGTCAGGTGGGCATTCACGTAGCTCTTCAGCGCCACTTCTAGACTGGTACTCCTCTACCTCAGTGTAAAGTCCTTTCTTTACTTGAGACCTCTTCCATCCTCTTCCAGTGGTGCCTGACCCAGTCTTTCTCCCCATTCTGAGTGGCTGCAATGTGCTGTGGACAACTCATCAACCTTCAGTCTCTCTTTATTCCTCGATTGTCTCAATTTCACAACTTCAGCTCCCTCTACTTCAGCCACCTATACACCTCACCACTAGCCAGACCAGTTTCACTCAAGGCATCTTCTCTCAAACACTCCACTACCTGACCACATCCTCACATATATCTAGCTCTCTTGTACCTTCAATCTTAAACCTGATCTTTTACATCATAGAGTCCTCTGGTACCTTGACCTCTCCCATTATCCTACAGGATATCAAGTCTCTTCCTGGCCTCATCTCCTTCTTATCCCAGGCTGAACCCCATAATTCTGAACCACTCTTTTGTCAACACCCTCTTTCCCACTGTACCTTTGCATTCTACCCAACTTGCCTAACAAAACTGCTATGCTGAATTTATTTCAGGATCTGCTTTTTCTGCTCCTACACCATTGCTACTTAATTTGGCAATCAAAAAACTATAGGTTTTGGCACCACTACCAATTCATGGCCCATATAAGTATGGGCCTTTAAAGCAACATGACAATCCCTTTACTTGGTTTTGATTGGCTCCCTTCTCATTGCCTTCACTGTCCATTCCAAACTTTTATTACTTCCTTTAAGCTCCAAAACTTATTTACAACCACTTCACTCTCACAAGATGATCTTACCTCTTACTTTACCAACAAAATTGAGGCCACCAGGTTCACACTACCCCACTTCTTGCCTCACTCCCTCTTCTCTAAAAATGAATGGATTCTTCCCTGTTTCCCTCTAGTATCTGAGGATGAAGGGTTCCTAATCCTGTTCAAGGTCCATTGCCCTTGTACACTTGACTTCATTATTTTCAAGCTCTTTGAGAAGGTTGCTTTATCAGCTCCTCAACTCCTATTGACTCCTTTCTCTCAATTTATAAACATGTTTAAGTCTTCTCTCATCTAAAAAAAATTTTGCCTGAACTACAGTTTTTCCCTTACCAGTCAAGTTTGTCTTCTGTATCTACCACAAGTCCCACCCTATAATAGGTATCCAATAAATATTTAATGGAAGGATGGAGATTTTTTGAAAGAATAATCTACTCTTTAAAATATTTTGTCATTCACTGTTCAATACATTGTACAGATTTTCTACCCTCACCAGCTTCCTAGTTAAGCCATTCATTGGATTAAGCCATTCATCATGATCTGTATATCATCCTACAACTTTTTTTTTCACTTAAAAACATCTCCATGTGAGTACATATCGTTCTACCTCATTTTTTTTAAACTGCCAAATACAATTCCATGATATGGTTGTACCATAGCTCATTTACTCACTCTATTGGTGGAAATTTAGACTGATAATTTTTATTCCATAATGAATGCTACAGTGATTATCCTTTCTCCAGCCTATATATCTAAGAGTGGAACTGCTGGATCATAAGACATTCACATTTAAAATTTTAATAGGTATTGCCAAATTCGCTCTCTAAAAAATCTGTATCAACTTACACTCCCAGCAATATGAATTAAATTACCTGGTGTTAGTGGATATTATATTTTTATTTTTGCAAATACGATGGATAAAAAAATATTTCAGTGTTTCATTTTGTGTTTCTCTAGTCACTAGTGAAGTTGAATGAGCATCCTTTCATATGTTGATTAGTCATTTATATTTTTACCTGTTTATTTTTCATCGAATTGTGGAAGCTCTTTTTACATTTAAAAAAAATCCTTTGTCTGTTACATAGGATGCAAATATTTTCTCACCTATGGTTTGTTTTTATTTTTGTTTATGGTACCTTTCAATATACAAAGGAATTTTTTTTGTTTTAATGAATTTAAATCTGTCAGTCTTTTCTTCTACAACTTTTGGATTTTGTATCATAATTACAAAAGCCTTTTCTATCCCCAAAGTTATTTTTCTCCTTGTATTTTTAGGATTTGTTTTTAATCCAACTTGAACCTATTTTTGTGACTGGTGTTTGGATGAGAGGGTCTCGTCTTATTTTTTTTCCTAATGGATGGCTTATTTATTTCCCTAGTGTCCATTCTTTCCCTGCTGGCTTATTTGTACTAAATTCCCATATAAACATGACTTTGGTCTTGGGATTCACTTTTCTGTTTTATTGCTCTTTTTGCTATTCTGATGCCTTTATTTCTTTACCTCTCCCATTCACTCAGAGCAATCTAGCTTTTACACATGATTTCCCTGAAATTATTCCTAAATGTGTTAATAATCTTCATGTTGCCAAATCCAATGGATATTTTTCGGTCCTTATCTTCCCGAACACTATTTATAATACTCTCCCATATAGTACATGATACAACACTCCCTTGATTCTTCTATCAGTAAAAGTCATGATCATAACAATATCTTCTGTTCATTAGTTACTCTATGCCAGGTGCCATTTATGCATTTCCACTGTTTAAGCCTTACCACAACCCTTTAGGGTAGATAGTACTATTATCATTATCCCCACTTTATCAGTGAGAATACTGAGGCAAAGAGAATGTAAGTATCTTGTTTAGTGTAAGCCTTGGCAGTGTTTTTCTTTTTTGTAATGCAAGTAGCTGACTTAAGCGTTGATTGTTGAGACATCCACTTTAGAGATGACTATCTGAATAAACACAGAGCCAGCCACAGAAAAGTGAAAAGCCAGGATGCCCTAACACCACCCTAAGCTCCTTTATTTTAGAGATCTTGGTTGATTTCCATAACTGATCATTTAGACCACTAATTTTTTCTCTTCCTTCACTTTAAATTCCTTCTCTTGTGTTTTAAATTCACCAATAAAACATTAGCTCCGCACCTTTAGCCCCAATCAAAGAAGAACCCCAGGCCCCATGTGCTCTCTATCTTTCTCTACTTGTGACCTCACTGTGCAGCTGGTGTGCTATGTGCTTTCCAGGACCTGTGAACAATAAAGCTCCCTCCCCACAAAGTTTCCTGGTGGTTATTGCTGAGGGAGTCTTCCAATCAAAATAAGAACCACAAGGGCCAATCCAGCCACAACACTGGTGCTGAGACTGGCACAAAACACTTGTCCAAGTTTTCTGGGCTAATAAGTGGCAAAATGGATTTGAGACCAAAGCCTAAGTTCCTAAGCATTCCCCTCTCCAGCCTGTCCTCTGTCTCCCTCTTGGGTTCCTCTGCCCAAGCATCTTTTCAATGGTGGCTTTTCCCCAATATACGGCCTTCATCACTGCTCTTCTCGGTTTATCCATGTACCCCAGGTAAAGCAGACATTATGATGTCCTGTTTCTATGCAGCTGTACTGACATATCTATGCCCAAATGGCCCTGTCAGTATGGAGAAAACACTGCTTACATCACCTCTGTTCCCCAGCCCAGTTTCAGGGAGTCTTTTCATTTCTACTTATTTGAGTTTATATTATAGGAATCTCCCTTTATCCATGGGAAATGCATTCCAAGAACCCTAGTGGATGCCTAGTGGTACCACAGATGGCACCAAACCCTTTATCTCTCTCTTTCTATATGTGTGTGTGTGTGTGTGTGTGTGTGTGTGTGTGTGTGTGTGCGCGCGCACACACACATACATATATATTATGTTTTTTCTTATATATGCATACCTGTGATAAAGTTTAATTTATAAATTAGGCACAATAAGAGATTAATAATAATAACTAATAAAATAAAACAATTATAACAATATGCTGCAATAAAATTTATGTGAATGTGATTCTCTCTTCAAAATATCTTACTGTACTGTATATACAGTACTCAGCTTTTCATTTAAAGGAAGCACTTTATAGCTTATTTTTTGGCATATCCAAATTGCCAACATTACTACTCTTGCATTTTGGGGCCATTATTAAGTAAAATAAGAGTTACTTGAACACAAGCACTATGATACTGTGATAGTCAATCTGATCCCCGAGATGGCTACTAAGTGACTAATAGGAGGGTGGCATATACAGCATGGATACGCTGGACAAAAGGATGATTAACATTCCAGGCAGGACAGAGCAGGACGATACAAGATTTCATCATGCTACTTAGAACAATGTGCAATTTAAAACACTGCTTATTTCTGGAATTTTCTATTTACTATTTTGAGAATGTGACTGACTTTGGGTAATTGAAACTGTGGAACACAAAACCACAGATAAGGAGTACTACCATATTTTACTTTGTATGAGTATGTATCATATTTATAATCAGGAAAAAACAATATAATGAGATAGATTAGCCTTTAAGGGGCCATATCAGTTCAGTCCTTCCAAACCATCATCAAGGCATTTTCCAATGTTAAATATGAGAATGTATGTTACTGAGAACTGTGAGATATTTAATTGAAGAGATCCTGAGCAATCTGTGGATGAGATTAGGCATTCATATTGTGACCCAAATATCCCTTTTACTCAAGGTCTATAATTTATTCTCAACCAAATGAGATTAGCAAAAAAAGCCTATAAAAAGCAGAGGAGTCTTTTGTTTAGAATTTCAAATGGAAAACAGAAATCTGTTCAGTTAGTAATAAGCTAATATATTTACTCATTGTAAGGAGACAAGGATGGTTGTTGTAACTTTAAGGGAGAAATAGGTCAATTTGGGATACAGTTCATTCAATAAGCAAGAGAATCCTCAAAGAATGAGCAGACACTACTCAAAATGATGAATGGCCCCTTCTGGGATGAGCACATGCGATAACCATGTGACTTCTAGTTAAATGCAGATTATACCTGACCCCCACCCACCTTGGCCCCAGCACTCATCATATCCTCATCTCTGAGCTCTCCCCACTCACTTCTCATTCACTCACCATTCTCAAACACCCCAGACATCCTCCTACCTCTCTGCTTATTCCTGCTCTGTCTCTTTTCAAGATATGTTTTCCTCCATCTGCTGACTTAACACACCAAGATTTTTGTCTTTAGCCCAGTGTTCATTTTGCTTAACTCTGATCCTTGGGTGATCTTAGATGTGTTCATGGTTGAGACATATCACCCATACCTTGATAACCCAAATCTCTATTTCCAGCCCAGACTCTCTCCTGATCTCTAAACCTGTATATTCAACTGCCTACTGCTGAAAGTCATCATGTCTCTCGACGGTCCATAGACAGCTCAAACTCAACATCTAGAAAAGATCTAATTCTTTTTAAAGCTGATTCTTTTATATTACTTCCTTTACTGAATACCGCTGCCATTTGTCTACTCTCCAAGGCTGAAATCTGGGCCTCATTCTAGATTCTGCTTTACCTTCACATCCCCATTACAAATCCTATTGATTTTACCTATTCAGTATTTATTAAATCTGTCCCCTCGTCCCTATCTTAGCACCTGATATACCTCTGGCCTTGATCCAACTGGCCTAATAGTCTCCTAACTGGTCTTTCTGCCCTCCAGTCTATCTCAAAGTACCTTCTTCAAAGACCAGACAACATCGTTCGAACTCTTAAAACCTTTCAGTGCTTCACATCTGTATGTTCTATAAATCCCTCCAGGAGATGGCTTTTGCTATACCTCTTCAGGCTCATCTCCCTTACTTTTCCCCCAGGTCACTCCAAGCACTGGCTCAGGGGCAGACCCACGTTTTGTGGAGCCTTAAGCTTATATCATTTGAAGGGGTCTCCAAAAAAGATAATATAACATTATAAGTAAAATTTAGTTACAAGGCCATGGAAGGGGCCTGTGTAAGTGGGGGCTCTGAAGCTTAAGTTTCATTAGCTTCACAGTAACTCTGCCTCTGGTCTGACCAAACAGAGCAAGTTGCAGTTTCCTGGAATATGCCATAATATTCCACATCTCTTTGCCTTTGTATGAGCAGTTACCCCTGCCCAGAATACCCTTCCCTCCATGCCCTTGTCTGTGTGGAAAAATAGTTCATCCTTCAAGGGCCAGCTCAGGGAAACCTCCTCTGTGAAGGCTTCCCTGACCCCACCCCCCATATGAAACTGATTGTTCTCTCCTTCATGTTCACATTGTGATTTGTCCTTTACCTCTTTGTACCCTGTCCTTGACAGAACATATCATATTCGATGGAACTAATTTGTTTAAAACCAGTCTTCCCCATGAATGCCTCAAGGGCAGAGACAAAGTCATTTCTTTTCAGATTGTCAGAGCACTGCAGTACCTGACACAAGGTAGTAGGTCAATAAATATATGCCAAATGGAATGGAGACCTCATCCATGCATACTGTAAAGACAACATTCTTTTGGCAAAGCATGTAGAGTAGAAGTTAATCTAGACAGAAACCCTGGGTAGAGGTGGCACTTGTGAGGTATCTGCTACCTGCCCACCCCATTCTGAGAGGAAGTCCAGGCAAGACCATGTCATCTGTAGTCTCTCCAAGACCCTTGTGGTGAGCTATTCCCTGTGGCCTCCCACCAGCCTCCCCAACACACCCCCTTCCTTACCTGTCCTCCTTGTTGATCTGGTCCCCAAAGCCCACTGTGCTAACAATTGTGAGCTTTAGGCCCACATTGCTCTCTTGGAGGTCATAGGTATTGGACCGAAGCTGAACACCTGGCTGTGTGTGGGTGGCTGGCTCCCCCTCAAACTTGGTGTTGAACAGGGTGTCCATGAGGGTGGACTTGCCCAAACCTGTCTCCCCTGAAAAGCAAAAGGATAAATTATGGTCCATTCACATGGTCATCATGAAGCCCCTCCGTATCATGTTTTGGATGCATATTCATTGATGTGGGAAAATGTACACAATAAGACACTAAGTGAAGTGCATACAGAGCTACATGGACTATTTGACCTCAGTTAAGTAAAAAAGACTGAAAGGAACTGCATCAATATATTAGCAGTAGTCGTCTCAGGATAATGGAATTCGGGTAATTTTTCTTTTATTCCTCATATTTTTTTGCTATTTGAAAATTGAGTATATATTGCTTTTAAAGTTAGAAAAAGAAATTGTTATAAGCAGTTATGGAAATGTAGAATTATGCCTAGAAAAAGACTGGAAGGAAATACAATATACTGTTACTGATGGTTATGTCTGGGTGGTGGGGTTATATGTGGTTTTCATTTCTTGCTTTATGCTTTTCTCTATTTCCCAAATTTTCTACAAAGAGCATGTATAACTTTTGTAATAAAAATTAAAAGCTTATTTTAAATTTTAAAAGAAAGGGACAGCACTCCCCCATCAAATATCTTCTCAGCCCCACATCACCTCCCTGCCAGGCCTAGATAGGGCTCTGCAGATGTCCGGATGTGTTTCCCAGTAGAAAGACTGTGCAGCCTTCACCATTTTCTCCCAGAGATTTAAGCTGTAAATGAGACCATTTTTAGCTGATAGGGAATTTAGCAGACCACAAATTATTCTTCCCCTTAAATTTCAAACAAAAGTCATTTGTTTGTTTAACTACCAGGCTGCAGGATACTAATAAATTAAACTATTGAAATTTCAAAAGTCTTGACTTTCACAACAAGGAGACAAGTGAGGAAGGGCTCTGGGGGACTAGTGAAGGTTTTTCCTGAAAGTTTATTCCTGGAAGACCCAAGGGATGTCAAGGCACTGCCATGAGCCAAGGAGTCTTCAAGGAATGAGGACATTGGAAGGAAACTGGTGGCACAGGAGCTAGGCATCTGATGTGAAGCCACAAGCTGGACTAGGCACTACAGCTGCTTATAATCTCTGGATCTAGACTGCATTTGGGCCCCCACCCCATCCCAAATGATTCTAGAATGCAAAATTCAGTATTCAATTACCTTAAACTTCCCTTTGAATATCTAGACTACCTTGCCATTCTGCTATCATCACTCCTCTTCTCCCTTTCCCCATCCCAACCTTTGAGATGTGAGCATTGGTTGTCTTCATAGTCAAGAGTGGGTTTGTACTGGACAAATTCTGGCTTGGCAAATTCCATCCCCCTCCCCAAGACAGCACATATCTACAAAGTGGTGCAGGACTAAGGTTAGAGCTACACAAAACTGCAAATAGTCTATTTCCCCTTCACCTTCTGGGTGTGTCTAGCTTTGGATCTTCCATGCCTTTTTTCTTCTGAGAAATGAGTTATGAATGCAGGAAGTGCTTTTTAAAATATCTATTGATGATGAGATCTTCTGTGTGTGAAGAGATTGGCAAGAGAGAGAGAACAAGGAGACCATTCAACTCAGCCTAGTTACCCAGCCCAATTTCATAGCCAGGTCTGACTAATGCGGTTGATTGCCAGGATGCAGGGAAACAGTTTCTCACACAGATCATGTTTCCAGCCAGGGTCTGCTATACCTATTAGCAGCAAAGATTCTCCAAGAAGAGGTCCCTTTGTTCCTCCCTAAAGGAACAGGAAGTATTTGGGTCCCAAGAAAAATTTGGTGAGTTGAGGCCTCTACAACAAGAGGTGACAGACCTGGCCAAGCCATGGAATGTATCACTCCCTCCCTGACCAAGGTGGGGGTGCAGCTAACTGCAAATGGGGCCAAGCATCTGTGAGGTGGGAACATGAGAGTGGCTCCCTCATCCCAACTTGCACTGAGGTTCAAGCTACATTGTAGCCTGTCTTTGTATATATGCAGAATGAATATTCTATGTACATCTCCACTTCCACCTGCCCTTCTGTTCCATGAGCTCTTTGCTGAATGCTCAATAGCTCCTAGAGAGTGGTGGACCCTACCTCCCCAGCACCCAGAGCTGGTTACCTGGTTGCTAATCCTAAGGATTCTCAGAGGGCAGGGGAGAGGCCAGCTTCCTGTACTCCAGAGAGTGCTCAGTGTGAGGCTCACTCTAGCCTCAGGAACAGAACTACAAAGGGAAGGGCCCACTTGGTTTGCACAGCTGTAGAAATGGAGGTCAGCAGGCAGAGCAGGACATCAGGGAGGGACAGCAGGGAAAATGACCACCTGAATGTCTACCAGCACAAAAGCGCTGTGGAAATTATTAGATGCCCAATGACGAATGTCTGGAAGAAAAGAACCTGCGGATGTCTAGGGAATCGTGATAAACGTTACATGAGAAGAGAGCAGAAAATCAACTGAGTTTGTCCCTTGGCTATTGAGTGCTCCTGTTCCAGCTTGCCATCAATGTGGAGCCCAGCAGAGGGTGGGTAAGGCGGGGCCTCTTTCTCAACAGCTGGCACAGGTGCAGCCTGAGCCTAAGATGCTGTCCTTTCCTACACTGCCCTGGGCCCAGTACTGAGTGTGTGTGTGTGTGGGGGGTGTTGCACATGTGGCCTAACCCAGATCAGGTCAGCAGATTCCATACCCACCCTGCAGGAAGGTGGGGGCTTGGCAATTAGATTCCAGCAGGAAACCTGATTAGTCCCAAAGGGTCAATTTCTATCTCCTCCTCCCTCCTCATAATGGACAGCAGGTTTCTTAACCCTTTTTAAGTCATTGCCACCAGCCAAGAATATTTCATCTCACTCTGTTTAGTGTAGATAGTATTCTGGAAATACCAGATTTTTAATAAAAGAATCTTGATTTAAAACGCATATCATATAATATGCTTTTTAAAACTATATCCCCTGGGATAGTCCAATGTTGACCTCTGTACCCTGAGTTAAAAACCACTATTATAAAGAAAGGCTTAACAGTTTTCCTCATCTGCTGTTAATATTTGTATCCGCTGGGACTTTGTGCAATTAAATCCTTGCCAGTGGTGAAATGCAAAGTCCCAGTCAAGTTATCACTAAATGACTGTGTGACTTGAGCAGAGCCCTTTCCCCTCTCTGGGCTCTAGTCTCCTTTTCCTTAAAAGGAGCAGGTTAGGGTAGTAATAATAATAGCTGCCATTTATGGAGCACTTACTCTGTGCCAGGAACTGCTATAAATACTTCATATTTCCTTATTTATTCCCCAAACAAGACTATGCAGTAGATACTACTATTTGTCTTTCATTCACAGATAGATTAACCAAGCCACTTCTTAGTTGTGTGAATTTGCCTCAGTTCTCAAACTCTCTGCACCCTGACTTCCCTATTTATAAACTGTGGATGAAGTAACTGGTATAGGGTCACAAAGTAGTAAGTGGCAGAGCCAGCATGTGAATTGAGACCGTCTGACATTGGAGCCATGCTAATAACCAATATGCTCTAGCACATCCCTATGACATGATATGTTGGTTCATTCAATCATTCAACAAATATTTACAAAGCATCCAATAGGAGCCAGGCACAGTTTTAGGGGCCATGGATACAGCAATAAATGAGACAGCCCTAATTCTCGTTCACATAGAGCTCACAGTCACATGACTTAAAGTTTCTTCCAGCTCCGAATGTTGGAATAAAACAAGAGAAATGTCTCTGAGTTCAACAGGAAAGTGTCCCAAAGGAAACTCTTCAGGAACTCCAGTTGGCTAAGGGAGCCTATGTACAGGGACAAGGTCATGCCTGGCTCTGTGACCTTGCCCTGTCCAGCATCAGGTTGGAAGCTAAATACCCACTATGGTAAGAGTAACAACACCACAGAAATTGGCAAATGCTGCAAACCATGTAATTTTTCTCCTGAGATCAAACTGTGAGACACTGACCAGAACATAAGTGCTGGCAGATGAATAGCTGCCTTTCCCAATTGACTCCTGATCTTGTTAGCTGTCCTTCTCTTCCTCCTTCAGTAATCCTCAATCCTGCTTCCCCTGTATGTTTTTTTCCAAATTCAACACACCCCAGTTGTGTCTGGAATCCTGAGCAGCTTCAAAGTAAATAGTATTATGACCCTTTGTGCTCCTCACAGGCATTACTGTTGTGGGCACATTCAGAGGGCTGAGTTTCTTTGGGGCTCTTTCCCAGCAGAACATTTGTACTGTTGGCTCTGGCAGTTCCTTTGAAGCCTGCTGTACTATAAGTACAACCATGGGATCCTAGTGTTTCCAAAGTGAAGGGAATAGTAGATGTTTTTATGGGGGGAGGGGAGAACTGTATCCCATTCGGTAATTATTGTCAACCCTCCAGAATTTGTTAAAGAGGAGTCATAATATGCTCACACCCATGTGCCTAGCCTTCTAAAAAGAAACACTGTAGGTGCCATTTATTGGTACCTTGACATATAAATTGGGCTCTGGAGTCATAAAAATTCTCTCCCCAATCCCAGTATACACAAGCACACAAATGCACACATGCACATATGTATGTAGGGCACCTACTCTGCTGGGATTGGGCCTATGATCAGCAGCCCAACGCCAAGATAAACAATACTGTGCTAAAAATAGCCTAGGTCTCTGTTAATAATGGAGGCTAGTGTACCATAATTTTATACTTAAAACATCCTATCAGAAAAGAAAAGAAAATCCCCTGGGGGAACATACTCCATGCCCAAATAGCCATTAAGGGATTAAATCTGACAGTTATGCATAGGCAGTACCTACGCATGAAAGTATGGTCTCTGATCTGTGAGAGAAAAGATCACCTTTAGCAGCCAAGCTATGGACCCTTTGCCAAGTCAGTGTCAGGACCAGCCCAAATTGTGGGTTCTCTAAGCAATGACAGGATCATGAGCACAACCAGAGAGCAAGATGCATGAATTGTAAGTTTTTTTTGGATCAGGGATGAAGAATGAAATTAACCCAGTCCAGGCTGGTGCATCGAATTGCTGCACTTTTAGGGCTAAGAGGGGATCTATTAGGAAAGCCATTACCTGAAACTCGACATGAGGGAAAATAAGAAGGGGTGACTGCTTGGGGGGTCTCAGAAAGCCAATCTGATTTACGTGGCCTCCCTCCTAAAGCTTTACTAGCTCACCCAATTGGTTGCTTAGGGTGGGTTTGTCATTTCACTTCTCATTTCCTCAGCTCTAGTACAAGTTATACGGAACTCTTGGAGGAATGCCAAGAGAATCCAGTATGTTTGCATGGAAATTTCTGATAATCAAATATTATGTAAATAAGTTGACCATCAGCCAAAAATTGGAGAGATTTGGCAGTGCTAATATTGAATAGTGATAGCATTTAATCTTGATGTCAATCACCATGACTTCTATTTATTTTGTATCCCTCTCCTAATAACAACTAAGCATAACCATTAGTGGACTTCTGGCATTTGAAGAATTAACAACCTAGATTTGGACTCTAAGGCTGATGATATAAAATTCTGTGAAGTTCATATTTTCATTTCATAGGTCCAAAGCTCATGTGTGGGAGTGAATCGTTTAGCTAGTGAGTGAGCCTAGCTGAATGCCTGCCATCCATATTTAGAAGTGACTCTTTTGTTCTCTACTTGCCCTTGAGTGTATAGTCATTCTCCTACAGAAAATGATCTGGAAAAGAGTACTGGGAGTGCAGGAGAAGAAAAAAATAGAGTAAAAAAAATCAATGACCTTAATTAGAAAACAGAACTTTAGACAACATTAAAGAATAAAATATCCAATTTGGGAGTGGCTTAGATCCTCAACATGAATGAGTCCCCAATACGCCCTATGCAAAAAATAAAAAGCAGTTAGCTGAACTGTTTGAGTGCTCTAACCAGGGTGAAAACTGGTTTTATTATGGTATTATATGATCATAAAGATTTGGAAGTAGATCATTGAGAATATGCATGTATGCTTTACTGTACTGGGAGTAAATGCCAAGAGAATCCAGTATGTTTGCATGGAAATTTTTAGTGAAAATTGTATGCTATGATCATGTTTGTAAATTTGGGATTTTTTTAAGGTCTCAGGAGAAATTCTTAAAGAATGTCAAGAAATTTATTCCTCATATTTGGTTGGTGCTTGACAATTTGCAAAATGCTTTTGTTTTCTCAAGAGATGTTCCTGGCAGCAGTTAGAGAAGCAGAGGGACGGACAAAAAATCAGGCAGACCTGGGTTTTTGTAATGGCTCTGCCACTTATTCTATGTTGCCTCAAGTAGGACCCTTATCCTCCCCAAGTTTCTGTGTTTCCATCTGTTCAATGAGGATGTGAATGCTACTTGCTCTGCTCACTTCACAAAACCCTGGTAAGGACCCAAATTGCTAATATGGTAAAGTGTTTGAGAAGCATGAGTGGCTCTTGTGGGGTTAACTCATTCATTCATTTCACAAATATTATTAAACTCTCGTGCTGTGATTAGCACATTAGAGGTGACTAAAATGTGGTTCCCACACTTGAGACTAAAGATCTAGGCAGAGATATACTTTAAGGGGATAAAAGAAATTTGCACACAGCTGTGTGGTCCCCACATTTGAACTCAAACTATACCAAGCATATCAGGGCTGCAGAGGAAACACACAGACCTAACCCACTGCCCATAGCTGGTGGGCAAGGATCTTTACGCAGTCATTACCTCCCTCCCAGTTCCACCCTGGCTCCTGTTGTTTTCTGCAGTCAAAATGAACCTGACAGCAATAGCTGAGCCAGCCAGCTCCCCTGCAAAATTTCCACTGGAGGTCACACAGCTCGATTTCCCCCAAGATATGTCCCCATATTCTGGTCTGACCAGGGAAGAAATGTCATTACAGCCAGCTGTTTACAAAAACAAGCAAAGGGATAAAAGAAGAAAGATGAGGGGGACACTCTCATAAGTAGATCAGGATGACACACTATTTAACCTAATTACCTGCAAAGCCACATCCAGCCATTAAAGATCCATATTCTGTAATAGAATTTCCTGCTATGGAAATACTCACCCACGCACAGGATGTTGAAGCAGAAACCCTGGCTGACTGACTTATTCACCAGTTGGTCAGGCAAGCTGTCAAACCCCACATGTCCAGCCAGGGGGACAGTTCGGCAACCTTCACCCTAATTTGGAAGGAGAGGGAGGGGAGAAAATGAAAATGTGCTTACAAGCAATCTGGGTCTCACTTATGCATCCAAATAATCTCTGTGCTATGAAGTAACACCCACCCAGGATCCATAATGAATGTTTCCATAGTTCTAGGCAGAGCAAACTACAAGAGGGACTTATAAGGAATAGGAAGGTGGGGTCAGGGGATGAGACCTCTGGTGCCAGAGATTCACAGACTTGGGTTAACTCTCAACTCAAATCACTTACAAGCTGGGTAACCTCTTGGAGACTCCATTTCTTCCCCCATCTGTCATATGAGATATTACCTATCTTCCAGGTGATTGGGAGGCTCAAATGTATTCATACATGTAACGAACTTAGCATAATGCCTGGCACATGCATACGTGTTCAGTAAATACTACAAAGGAACTTGAACTACTCCTCTCTCTAAGGCATTTTGGGGCTCTACAAAGGTGGTACCACATAGAGGTTAATAGACTAGGCTTCGAAATCAGACAGGTGTAAGTTAGAGTCCCACTTCCTCTACCTTCTGACCTCAGACAAGTTACTTAACTTCTCAAAGTGTCCCCATCTGTAAAATCAGGAACTTGTAGTTACTACCCTATAGGACTGGTGTGAGAATTAGATAAGATAATACTTCCCAAGAACTGAGCATGGTGCCAAACATGTGGCAAGCATTCCATCAATAGTAGCTGCTGCTCTTATTGCACCATGAAGTTATCCTTCCACTTAGACTTCCCAAATAACATGTGATGCTATGGAACACTTGCTGTGCACCCTCCAGCTAGAGAAAGCTGTTTCTTTGCTTCCTCCAGTCCCCTTGTCTCCATCAGTGTCAGCCAAGACATTTTCAGCCCTGGAAAGCTGAGGGCCTTTGCTTCACCTGCAACTTCCAAAGCTTCTTACTGCTAATGGTTTCACAAAACAGGGAGAACCTTAAACTAGGGCAAGCTTCCAAGGATCCAGGAGGAAGGACAAAAGGGGCCTGTATGTACTCAAAAATTGTGCTAACTGCCAATGGCCTTGTGGGAGAGGAGAAGGGAAGAGAAGGAAAGCTGGAGACAGCTAAGCTAGACAAGAAGGGTGGTCTAGTTAAGTAGAGTTTCTACTGGCTGGGGCTACACTATGATTTCCAAAACCAGAAAGGTGCTGAGAGTAATATAAGAAGGGCATGGTAAGTGCCAAGGGGCCTGAGCCAGCATCCTAAGCTGTTAACAGGCAGCTGTTAGCCTGGACTGGACCTGTTTGAGAATAGGCTGCATTGGTGGGGGAGCCTCACAGCCGCTGACATTGTCAGAACTGGTTTCCAGATAGTTCTTTCTTCCAGCTTGGGATCCCATTCCCATTGGTGCTATCAGATCCTCCAAGAGTGAGAGACAGGGCTAGGTGCCAGTGACTGCCACCTGGTAAATTCACTACCTCCCACATCTCACCCCACACACACTCCCAGTGGAGCATTCTTGAAACACAACCATCTGCCATCATTCAGTCGTGGTTGGAGTATTCTGGGGCCCAGAGGGGTACCTGAAGAAAGTCGGGTTTTATGTGTGGCCTATATCATTCATTGGCTTATTCTACATTCACCCCTTTCCCCATCTCCTCACCACTTTCTCCTTACTCTTTTTATTAAAGTGAACAAAAAAGATGTAAGTTTCATACTGTTCATTCTTGGTCTTCAATACTGCAGGGAGAGAGAGACTTCAGAGCTAATATATGCTTTCTCGATGGAGCCTTCTACATAGCAGGCATTGGAAATTGGGAGGGACTCAGAGTTGAGGTTTCCTGAGCCATATTTTATCACCCCTGGATGTCTCTTCCTGCCTCCAAACGCAGCACCATGAAATTTTAAGTGCTCCAAGGCCTCTGATCTAAGTGCCAAAAGGTAAGGAAAGGGAAATTTCAAACTGATGACGGTGGTGAGAACTCCACACCTCAGTTTTAAAGATTGACTTCATTGTCAAAGACTTACCAAGCACTTCCCATGTGCCCACCATTACCTCCCACCTAGCACAGTGCTGGAAAGAGCCCTGAACAGCAGAAGAAAGAGTATGGGCTTTATTCCCTAGGCTATGGGATTTGGGGGCATTTTGAGTGTTTTGAGCAGGGAGGGCCATGATACAACTAGTGTTTTTGGAAGATCATTCCAGCAGCGAGGTGCCTCATTGATTGGAGGAAAGAGAGTAGAAGCAGGAAGACATATCAGTAGATAACTCTAATAATTTTGAACTGGCAGAGTGACATCCAGGTATTGTGACAATAAATGCTGGTTAAAGTTAATTGATGACTTGGGACTCAAAAGGGAGGAACAAATTTTAGAGATGTCCTAAAGAAGGGATGAGACTCAATGAGTGACTGGGCAGAAGGAGTGAAGGAGCAATCAAAGCTCTAAGGCTGCAATGTTCTAAGCCTGGGAGCTTAGATTGATGGCACCATGGCCAGAAAGAGAGAAACAAGAAAGGGGGATTGTTTAATGGGAAATCAAGGAGTCCGGTTTTAAATAAGCTATTATTAAAAGAAATTACATTTATCAAGCTTTTTATTTTATAAAAGTAATCAATGTTCACTGTGGAAATTTTAGAACATGGAAAATTATAAAGGAGAAAATCACAATCATCCATATCACTCTTCAAAAATAATCATTGTTAATTTATATGTATGTCCCTCCAGTCTGTATATCTTTTCTTCTGACAAAATTGGGATAATTCTATATATTCCTTTTTCATAACCTGACTTAATAACTTGACACTTAATACAGTATAGATATTTTTGTGAGTAATTAAGTATATCTTCAAAACATTACTTTTACTGGCCACATTCCATTATAGAAATTTACCAGATTTTCTTAACCAAACTTCCACTGCTAGACATTTAGCATGCTTCCAAGTTTTCAACAACATAAATGGTAATTTTTGTCCTTATAGATTGGCATATATATCTTGTTATTTCCTTAAGTCAAATTCCTAGAATTGAAGCCCACTGAGTCCAAGGGCATACACATTTGAAAAACTGGTACACATTGAGAATCATTCAACAGAGAATAGTGCAAATGTCTATTTCTACCACCAATATACAAGAGTGTCCATTTATCCATACATGGACAACATTGAGTTTCTGAGCATTTTTAACCATTATGAATTGAATCACTGAAAAGTGGCATGTCACTTAATTTTCATTTTACTGGTGAAGGTGAACTTATATGTGTATTGTATATATGTATACATATATGTGAGTTGCCTATTCATGTCCTTGTCCATTTTTTAAATAATAGGTGTTTGTCTTTCTCTTCTGGATTTGTAAAAGTGTTTTATATCTTAAGGAAAATAAGATAGTTGTTATTTTAAAAGTGAGATACCCAGGAAAAGAAATCCAATAAGTCCTTAGCAATATGGGATTGTAGGCTCAAGGAGAATTCAGGACTGGGATATAAATTTAGGAGTGAGAGAGAGGAAGCTGGATGTGTTCTCCAAGAGATAGTACAGGGAGAAAAGAGTTCAAGATTGAATATAGGAAATGCCCACAAGTAAGGAATGGGAACATGAAGAGGATTCTTCTAAGAGAAAGAAATGATCAGAAAAGTAAGAGATAACCCAATAGTTTTCTATCACTAAAGGCCAAGATTGAAGTCAGGAAGAAATACAGAGAAATAACAATTGATCTCGATTTGGTGGTCACTCACTGGTGATGTTTAGAATCTTTATTTCTTCCATATCTTTTCACCTAGCATTCAATACATCTAAATTAACTGGAAGTTTTGGGGACTAAGGGCCATATGATCTTGTTAATGTGTTTTTCTTGCTAATCAAGATTTAAGTAACAAACTTTTTTTCTCAATGCTCCTTGTAACTGAGAAAGCTTCAAAATTGCAGTGTGTGTATATATAGTTCCTGCTTTAGGAAATCCTGTCTAGCAAGCACCATTCACTCTTGCTTTGATGTCAAGGTCATCATTATGAATATTAGTCCTCATTGTTCAGAGCTAAATATGTGGAGGTAAAAATGACATGACACTGGACTGAATGTACACTGAGTCCAGGACAGCAACTGGAAGTTTTTTCCCCCATTCTTCAGTAAATTTCGGATATCTATTTCTTCTTATTCTGTAAGGCGGCCTGACTAATTGAAGTCCTGATTACTTTAACTGCAGTTAATTGAACGTTCTCTGGATTACAATGTGCACAAGAGGAGATGGAACTGGCAACTTGGCCCAGCATGTTTGACACTGAAACCTCAAGCTATTTTGAATAGCAAGTGGTACCATGTTCAAGGCTTGAACTGAGATGCTAGCAAGGCCACAATCGCCAAAATGTTAAATGGCTCACCTCTTGTAATCTTGCAGTCTCCCCTTGGGATCTGTTCTACAGAAAATCATATGTCTGAGCAAAGATCCATTTACTACAAGAAAATTCATTACAGCACTGTTTATAATATCGAAAAATTAGGAAAAAAACATAAATGTCTGACAATAGAAAATATTTAACTAAAATAGGGTACATACCTACTCTAGAATATTCTACAGCCATTAAGGAGAATTCAATAGGTCTATAAGTCCCGATGTGAATATCTTTAAGACATTATTATGTAGATAAAAGAAGTTCCAGAACAATATGCACAGTATGAGCCCATATATGTTTTTTAAAAACCCTACATATATACATTTGCTCATAAATGTATGTGATTGCATAGAAAAGTGACTGAAAAGACACACACCAAACCAAGAACTATAGCCACCTCAGGGGAGTGGAATGGAAACAGGGGCTTCCTCAGGGGGTGAGCAGTGAGTATGCTTCTGTATTGTTTAAGTCTTTTACAGCATGAATATATTCATGTATTACCTATGTAATTTTTAATACAAGAAATGAGAGTTCTCTATCAGCTTTGCAGCTGGGGCAATTAGGAGGCAGAGTCTGAGTGAGAGGAGCTGAAAGGAATACAAAATGATAAATAGTGCTCCTGAGAACTGGGAGATCCCCACTCTCCTCCCCAATTACATTTCCTGTTTTCTCCTCATCTGCAGTCACCTGTGGTTTTTGAAATACGTTATACCACATTCATATCACAGGCAGAAACACCATTCTCTTTCTTTTCCACCTCCTCCCCCAAAGACACATCAATTTTGTTTTTTAATTGAATAGTTGAAGGTTAATGTTATGAAGAACAAATCATGGCAGTTCCAGCTGTGCATCTTTCTCCCATTGACATTTTCTGAAAATAAAAGAGTCCCATAGGCTCCCAAGTGGGCAACCCTGTCTCCTTTGACTCCTTGCCCCTATTCCGACCTTTGTGGTCTAGTAAGCAATCGGTATTTGAAGACTGGGAACTTAGCGTGCATCTGTATCAACAGAGAATTTTCTGCCTCTGTTCAATATTGGGGTGGTTAAGTTAATAGCTGTCATTCTAAAGGATGAGACCAAAACAAAAAGTTCGGAGCTCTTGTGGATGACTTGCTTTCCCTAAACTTTCTTCCCTGGCCTTTTCATGTAGATGCTAGGAAAGGACAGAAACACTGAAATAGGATTCTCCCCATGTGTCACTTACTGATGAGCCTGATCTCTTATACCTTCCTTTTCTCCATCTCCATTCCCAGCCCTGAAAACTAACCTCTGATAGACATTGCAAATCTTCAGGACAATGAAGATCAATGAATAAATCAATGATGCACAATGGAATGTTAAGCAGCTGATAAAAATATTTTCTAAGAATGTTTAATGACATGGGAAAATGACCACCAAATACTGTTATGCAAAACAAAACAAAACAAAACAAAACAAAACCCTGTGTGTACAGGATCATCCCAACCATGGGGGAAAGTATATACGTATTTTTAAAAACTTCAAAGAATACACCAAGATGGTAACAATGGCTGTGGAGGAGCTGTAGGTGTTGTTGGTTTTCTACATTTAGCAAATTTTCTACAATAGGCATATTTCACTTTTATAATCAGAATTAAAATGTTGTTTTTCTTTCAAAAGATTCTAAGATGATATCTTCCCAGGCAGGAAAAGTGGCCTCAGATATCACAGCAAAATCTTCAACTACAACCAAAAAGGTGCTTTAAATACAGATAATCAAAAATTCAGTTGAGTATTCAGCTTTCAGGAAGTTTTATTGTATATAAAACATTTATTTTACTAATAATATAATAAAACCATATTACTCCTCACGTTATAACATTATTATGATATATACATAATATATCATATATACATAGTACATAATACATAATATATAATGAGTTATACAATAGAACTCATTATTATAAAGATTCATGTGAATCAGAAGTCAAATGATATATCCTGAAATGTAGCAAAAAGTCTTCAAACAATCAGGTGGGTGACAGCCCTATCTGCTGCCACCAGTGTTGTCAAAGACATGGATGTCATTGTATTATCAGCCATAAGAACCACAAGAGCACTGATAAGTTCCCAGAGGTTAAAAAAAAACATCCTCCAATGTGCCTCACACATCAAATGTCAGGATTTCCCTTGTGCTGATTAAACCAAGCTAAGAGGAAACTGACAGTAGTCGCAATACTCTGAACTGGAATAGAGAAATTTGAGTGCCTTGCCAAGGAGAAATAAAGCCTGTGCCCCTTAATGGGGAAGCAGCTTAGGGGACCTTGAGGACACACTAAGGAAACCATCTTCATCATACAAGGAGAAGGCCCACTTTTAGTAAATCCAATAAATGAAACTCTTGATTTTAATTCATCAGATCAATTCCAGGGTATCTTTTCCATCCTATAAAAGAATTCACAGCAGAATTCCTTTAAATAACAAGTTCTCTTAGTGCATTTAAAATGGGACTCAAGAGACAAAATTTTAGCTGTCATGTACCTTTACAGGAAGACAAAGGCTATATATATATATATATATCTACATGGACAGACAATATCCGAAAGGTTGTTTCTATTCCACTTACAGAGACACTGCTGAGCTAAAAAGCCCTGGCTTCAGACTTTCCCTCTCTCCAACTCTCTCCCCACACCCAGCTCAAAGAGTCCAAGAAGGGAAGGGGTGGAGTTACATTCTACCATCTCACACAGAAGCGGAAGCAGGCAAGGACTTCAAAGAAATTAGGCTAGAGAACAAAAAACTATAACCATACAATGTTCGAACTGGAAATGCTCTTAAATATCACCTACTCCAAACTGTTAGTTTTACAAAAGGGGAAACAGAGACTCAGAGAGAAGAAATGACTTGTCCCGAGTCACAATGTGATTTAGCAGCAGAGTGGTGCTAGAATCCAGGGCTTTGTCAAGCAGACAGCCACTCTCAAATGGAAAAACTGCCTCGAGTGATAGATAGTTCTTTATGCTGCTAAAATTTCAGGACACTGGTTTTGTGGCTTGATGTTAGTCAGAGGGAGAAGGGTCATGGAACATGACCCAGAAGCCTCTGGGCTCACCAAGGTGGCTCTGGCCCACAGAAGGCAACTGAGGCAGTGTATGTCATAGAGGGGCTTTTGCTCCTCTTCTGCATTCTCTTCCCCATTTCTCTCTCTCCTGGCTTCAACCTAAACCTCAGCTGCCTAGCTCTGCTCAAAAGCCCCAGGGCTACCTAACCCAACAAGCCAAATTCTAGGTAAAGTATCTCCACCTCAGGCCAAGGGCAACCCCTGCTCAGGGTGAATCAACTTTTCCACAAAAGCCAGACAAATTCTCTTCAAGCCAGGTTATTTAAACAGAGTTTTCTAGGTGTTCTGGCCATTGTTATCTTCAATCTGTTAAAAATAAAAAAAGAGAGAGGTTTACTCACAAGTGTCTGGATGAATGCCCAACTGTCCTCTGGGGAGCCTGAATTTTCCTCTACCTCCATCTGGTCTCATTTAAAGGAGATCTGAAAAATCCATCTCCAGTTCTCAGAGCTGGGTGCCTTTGCTGTGAAAGGAAACCCAACACTACCTCACACCTCATCAGGGCCACGAAAGTAGAATTCTGCTCCTGTTACCCCAGGGCATCCATTAGGGGTCGGGAGAGGGCTATGGCAGGAGAAACCTGAGCCCTGAGCCCTGTCCCTGAGAAGGCCTGCAAAGCTTTTCCCCAGTCGCCTTTAAGTGACTGGAAGGGATGACCCAACTCTAGGGCCAATTGAGAGCATGCTGCATAATTCAGCAGATGGCTGCCACTAATGAGAAGACAATGAAGGAGAGGACAACATTATGTCTCACCCTCCTGAGCATGTGGCCTCCTTCCTCTGCACATGCAGCAAAGAAACCCATGGTTTCAAATCCCAAATTGCGGCAGCAGAAGCCTCCTCCTGCCAAACCAAAGAGGAAGGGTCTGTGTTTCTAATTTATTCTGTACCCCCTCCAGTTATTACTTAAAATAATCCACCATTACATGACTGGTGGCTCCAGGATTTTTATTTAAAGCAATATGGGGGAAAAAAAGAAAACCCACACATAACCCATGACTGTGCTATCTGGATTCAAGCTGCGAATCTCTGTAACATCAGAATCTTCAAAGTACCCACGTATATTCTCCTCTAATCTCCATGAGTGTGCTGTGGGGGGAGTGCAGTGAAGACAGGGAGAAGAGGGGACGTGGCAAGATCTTTATTTCTTAGAAACATCATGAAAAAGCCAGAGTGTTTGTTTTTAAATGAATCTGTGTCATCTGGAAGGTGTTTCATTGTTTCATCCACTGACCAGCAATAACACTTTGGACTAAGTCATTTGGTCTTCCTGTACCAAAAAATGAAGAGAATAATACTTGTCCAGGAAGCTACTGGGGAAAATAAAATCATACAGACGGAAACATTTTGAGATCATTGAAAGAAACATGTTACACTTATCCATGCTGTTTGTTTTCTTTCTTTTCTCTTTTTTTCTTGAATGTGGTTATAATGTACATGCAACAAGAAGCCCTTCTCAACTGTTTATGCTAATACATAAACTCAGATAATCCAGGAACCCAGGCAAGTCCAGAGATCAGTCCTACTTAATTCTGGAAAACCTTTTTCCAGGGGACTTAGCTTCCTAATTAGCTTTGCTTAGGCTAATATAACAGGTTCTCTCCCTTACAGCACACAAAGGGAGGGGTCTGTGCTGGGTAACAAAGCCAGCAATTAATAGAAAATTTACAGCAGAGACTCCACAAAGTAAATGTTATATGCACATGACTGCCAATCAAAATCTCAGTATATTATACAGACAAATCACTCAAATGTAATGCAGTTTTGGAATAAAAACACCACTAATACACATTTCCTGGATTTAGGATAGGAAAAGGAAATGGGGCTTACTCTTGCCTCTCATCTGGAAGCTCTGAGAGGGAAGAGTCCAATTTGCCTAGATCCCCAGCACCTGGCACAGGGCCTGGCAGACTCACTGCCAATAAACACATTTTGAAGAAATGAATGAAAATAAAAGTGTGTGAATTAACAAAGGAAACGTTCCTAGCCCAGCAGCAGAAGTGAGATCTCACCCATCTTCACACCTACCCTTTTCCTAATTGAAGCTCTCAGGAAGCCTTTCCTGTCACCCACACGCCCAGCCACTGCAGGATTAGGTCCCCTTGTATTTAATTCTTATAGTAGGTAGTAGTTTTCCTGTGCAGCACTTGCCACATGATAATAGTTATTGGTATCTGCCTCCACTACCAGATTGTAAACTCCCTGAGGTGAGGGGCTATGTGCATTTGGAGGTGCATTGAAATTCACTCCCCCCACCAATTTCTTATTTTGAAAAGTCTCAAACACATAGAAAAGTTGGAAAATAGTACAATGATCATCTATGTATCTTTGACTTAGATTCAAGAAGTTTTAATATTTGGGGTCTTGTAAATTTTCTTCAGTGCTATATCCCCAGTAGAGGTATGGGTGAATATTGGGGTTTTACTCTCCCCCTTTAGTGTATAATATCACTTTTAATGTGAGATGATGGAGATGGCTGAGGCAGGGAGCCTCAGGTGAAATCAAGGGGAAGTGGGCAGTTGTTCTGGGACAGTTGCCCCAGGCCAACCCCAGCTAGGGCAAAGGCCAGCCCCTACAAGCTCTTTCATTAGGGAGAAAGACCATTATCTGAGTGCTGTTAGAGGAAAGCATCACTGCCCACATCATTGGAGTATTTAAAGCCAGAATCAATAAGCCATTCTTTATATGGGCCAGTACTTATGGTTTTTACCCTAAAACACAACATTGAAAGAAACAGCTCAATACAAGAACCAGGAAATGCAGCTTCTGGAGCCTATACTGTACCTGGCTAGGTTACCTTGGACAAATCGTATAACCCCTCAGAGTATGTATATATTAATAACAGCCAAGCCACTTCATAAGCAGGGGTTGGGGATGAAAACATCCCAAGAATCTGCTATAGTTCTCTAATTATTATGTCCACAATTTGTGTCTCCAACTAGACTGTGAGCTTATAAGCAAAGAACAAAGTTTACTATTTTTTTGTATAGTTTCCCAGGACTAGTCATCATTCTGGACATTTAGTAGTCAATCAAATAAACACTTGTGGTCACAATAGAGAAATCATTTTGTCATACAGAATCTTTGTGGTGTTCATTCAAACAGGATAGGATTGTATTAGGTACACAAGAGCTGAACTTCCAAGTTGCATGCATGCCCAAATAAGGGTCCTACTCAACAACTCTAGGGCCTGTTTTAGTCACTAACCATGTTACCTTACTAACCAGAGTGACCCTCGATTGACTCTAGAAAGGACCCTTCCCCTTCCCCGACGCACCAGAGGACTACTTGAATGGCACCATGTCTCAAACCTCATTAAAAAAACTCTTAAGCCAGACATACTTTATTTTCCAGTCTTCTCTTCCTAAACCGTGGATACACATTTCCTGAAAGAAACAAGCTGCAACCAGACTTCGAAGGTCTCCTAAATTAATTCTATCTTCCTCTGGTGAATTACAACTTCTTGCAGACACAAAGGAGAGCAGAGAGACAAATGACACATTAAACAAGAGCTTCACTAGCTGGGGGAGGGGGGCAAAAAGAGTTACGTCAGTTTTCCCAGAAACTCATTTATCACGATAATAAGGTCTCAAGTGCTCAGGCTGCTCTTGGAGTTTCAAAATCTGGCATACAATCATGTTCTTCATCATACAGTATGGCAAAGCCAGCCAGAGCAAACTGGAACCATGCAAAGCAAAGCAAGCAGCCCAAACTACCCACACCCCAATCTACAGAACAAAGGGATCTCTGGGTTGCCAGAGTTGTGCCTGAGGTGAAACACAACCTTCTGGAATGTTCTCCTTTGCAACATCTGTCTTGCAATCCCAATCCAGGCAAGGGGACTAGTATGAATAGAGACAGGTCGATGCAAATTGTTAGCTGACAAGAAAAATCATTAGCATCCTTTTTGGTCACTAAGGATTAGCAAATGTAATCCAGGAGACTAATTCCTCTCCTTAAGCCATGCCATCTCTAAAATGCAGGTAAAGAGGAGCAGAAAAGCACTCCGGGAACCCTTAAAACACTAAAGTAATAAATATTACAGTGCCAATCTTGAGGAGAACAGAATTATCTGAAATTCCATTATCCCAGCACATTGTCATCTATTTACTCAGAGTCCTTCCACATAGTGACTACATAAAGAGCTCCATTCTGGAATCTGCAGGGCGTGGGGAAGGTTCCAAAGAAATCAACCTGCCCCTTCTAAACAAAGACAAAAGGGTGGAATAAACTCACACATATCCTGTAGAGAAAATACTCAGATTCCACAATCAGATTTTGAAAACAAATCAATTTCAATTATACCAAATACCTAGAGGTGATGATGATGATGATGATGATGATGATTTTGCACTAGAATTTCATTGCATGGGCTATTTCTCTTAAGTAAACCACAAGGTTTTAAAACGTGTGTGTGTGTGTGTGTGTGTGTGTGTGTATGTGTTTCAGAAATTTTCATCAAGTAGTGTTTGGTGTTATGGGATTTGACCTACCCTTACTTCACTCTCCTCAGGGTGTTGGTAATTGTGGGCTGAAAATCCCATAATCCCATGGATGAACAGAAAGGATAGGCTGTTCCCCTAAACAGAATCACCCTCTCCCTTTGCAACCTAACTTCTGATCTAAAAAAACAGGCATGGAGCCTCAGGTCACTTTGATATGATTTCTCTGAATGTCTCAGGCTAGAAAACTTCAGTTCTTTAAATGACGATTTTTTTTCCCCAGAGTCAGTTGCCAGCAAAAAGAGAGACGGCACCATTTTTGCAAACCTCACAGTAATTTTCCTGAGTTTCCAAAGAAAGAAGCCAGCTCCACAGGTTTGGGCACACAAGCCCAGTTACACTGAACATGTACCATAAGAGACCCTAGGAGGGCTGAACAAGCCGGGTCAGGTGCTCAGAAACCTGTAAAAATATGCAGCCAGCCACCTCCAGGCCCATCGGACTGCACCCCACAAAGAGCTACAAATGGGACCCAGAGGCATGCAGCACAAGCAGAAAGGCGTCTGGACGCATGGGCACACACTCTGGGAGTGAGCACACTCATAGAAACTGGAAGACTCATTTAGGGTCACAGAGCAGCCGGGTGTTGCCGCCCGCCGGGAGGCATGGGTGAGCGCGCGTGCACTCAGTCGCTCACAGTGCTACACTCACAGACGCAGTCACATATGTAATGCATATGGAGAACCCCTCCCCCAGCCAGGGACCTCTCCGCCCCCCTCACTTCTCACCACCTCCTGTCCCTGGCTAACGCCCGTCCTGCGTCCCCTTTCCTAAGGAGGCCCGGTCCCAGCCGGCAGCTGTGCGCACGGGCGCGGTCCGGCGGTCAAGGAAGCCAGGCCAGGGTGCCTGGGACACAGGGAGCTTGGCGGCTCCCGTGGCCATTCATTCGGCAACGCCCCAGCTGTTGCAGCGAGGAAAGCGGCACCGCTTACTGCAGATCTTGGGCAATTCAAGTTCGGCAGCTGGCCCTCAGCTTTGGCCAGGCCCTTCACCAACCCAACCACCATCGCCATCCTCGGGGACAGGTTAGGGGACTGAGCCGCTGACCCCAAGAGCATTAAGTCCCGCCGTGTCTTGGCTCCTAAGTGCTGTCCACTGCCCTCCTCGCGGTGGCGGTGAAGCGCTCTGGCAGCCAGGTCTCCTCTGCCCTGCCCAGGCCCCCAGCCCCGGCACTGGACCCAAGTCCTCCACTCACCACCTGGCGAGCTATATCAGTCGCTGCCATAGCTCCTGTGTCTGCCAGGGCTGCCTCCGGCACCACCGCAAATGGAGCTCCAGCACAGGAAACAGCCGAGCTCCTCCAACAAAGAGAAAGTGTTACACTTTGGGCGCGACCAAGTCCGGTGGGGGAGGTGCAAGGGAGGGGCCCCCTCGCTGCTGCTCCAACCCCAACCTCCCCTCTATCGCCCACCCCGTCGGAAGTGTGGTCTGGGATGGGGGCGGATTTAACTCGAAGCTTCCCTCTACCAGCGCGCTTCCAGTTCTCCCTGAAACCTCTGTTGTTAGCCCTCGCGAAGGAGGGGCGGGGGCTCCCCTCTGTGACCACGTTCTGCCCCCCTCCGCCACTGGGCTTTGTGGTACGTCCCGACCTCTGCTGAATTGTCACACCCCCTGCTCTCGCCTCACATCCCTGAGTCTCCAGACCCCCGGAGGCTGCAAGGGCGCCCTTACCTCTCCCTCTCTTGCGCACAGCTCGTCGACTGAGCTCTGCAGTCCTCCTCTCTCTCCTCTCAGCCCTCTGTGCCCCCTCTTCCTCTCCACCAAGATACCAGGGTGCTGGGATACGAGTGCCTGCCTCTGGATTCGATGCCCCACCAAACCTCCCCCCGCCGCCACACACACACACACTCCCATGGCCCCGGAGAGCGGCTGAGCGGGGTAGGCAGCTGTGGCACCTGCCTCTCCTCGGTAGAGCTTAGAAAGGGGGCGGAGGGAGCCGCACTGCGGCCTGGAAACTGAGCTGTAACATGCGGAGTCCGAGGCCAGCGGTCCTGGGACAAGATGCCCCTATGGCCCTGGGGTTTCTAAGTCTTGGGTGTCGTGGGCTGTAATTTCGTAGACCCGAGCCATCATTCTTGGGTACTTAACACAGACGAGCCCCACACTTCCTCTCCCCACCCAGCCCCAGACGCTCAGCGTGTTAGCCATGGCTCAGACCTCCCAACCCCTCTCTTTCCTGGACCGCTGGGGAGTCAGGGAGGGGTTTGAAGGTGAAGACCCCTAGCTCAGTCGAGCGGGTTAGTGGGGAGTGACGAGGACTGGCCTCTGGTGGCTCTGTCCCGCCCCCCAATGGCCTCTTAACCTTGGGTGAGCCCGGGACTTGGCAGTTGGCGGTGCACAGAGGAGAGAACCACGGAAGGTAGAGGTTATGACTGTCTGCTTTCCTTTTCCATCTGGCCAGCTGCCGCCGCGGGTCCTCTCCCTTTCCCTCGCCACCACTCCACCTCTCCAGCCCTGACGCCCCCACCCTGACGCCCCCACCCTGACGCCCAGAGTGGTCCCTGCTAGTTCCCTGGGACTGGCAAATCCTGGCATATTTGGCGTCCTCGAGGCTGGAGCCGGCAGGACACTCCAACCTACTCCTCAAAAGTGTAGGTGCCTTGGTCTCAAAGAGGGACCTAGACCCTGCAGTGGCACCAGGGACCTCAGGGGCTGGGGGCGCAGGTAAGTCTATGTGCAAAAGCTGGGTTCGCAGCGGGTCCAGGATGAGCGGATGCAGGAGATGGCCCCACAGCAGCCCAAGGTGGGAACGGCTGGGAGGTAGGCAGGAGGGAAGAAAGCAGAAAAACAGGAATCGAGGAGAGAGGGAGAAGGTACCCGATCCAGAGGCCCCGGCTTGGGGAGAAAGAGGAAAGGCAGCGAAATGGACTTGCTACATGAAGCTCTTTTCTATCACTTGATTCCACCTGCTGGGACAGTGCTTCTTATTTTGTCTAGGGAGCTCCTTATGTGCACGGTGCACCTGGAGGACAAGGACTCTGCACAATGCAACCCCAGTGCCTAGCTCGAGGCCTGGCATTCAGGAAGCAAACAATTGAGTGTGTCCTGAACAGGAGTACAGAGGATTTGGATGTGTGCAGGGAGCAGGGTGTGGAGGCTGGTAACAAAGGAAAGGAGAGATATAAAGAGGCTGTATATGAAGAACTGCTGTAAGACTGGGCCCGGACCTATTGGGGGTGAGAGGTCAGAGGTGACTGGTTGCTTTCAAGCTTGCTGTCTGGAAGGGAGACAGGTCTTTCCTGGCAAAGGCAGGGGCATGGTGGACTGGGAAGGGCCTGAGGTTATTAGCTCTGATCTGGACAAGGGGCTTCAGTGGTGGTAGGATGGGAAGCTTGCATTTGGAAACCAGAGATGAGAGCTGATACCCAGAGAGGGAAGGGCTTGGAGAGCTTCGCAGGCGGAGTGCAGGAATCTGGGGAATCTTGCTTGCCTCCTGGTTCAATGCTTCCGGACTTAGTGCCTTAGTGCTTAGGTGCTGACCAAAGCTCCGGACATTTCAGCTCAGCATCTTAACACGGAATCCTTGGTGTCCCGCCCTTGTGCCCCACTCCACCTGCCTGTTTCTAGGGACTCTGAGAACCCTGAGGAGGCCGCTTCCTTCAAAACGCTGGATCTCTCAGGCTGGAACCAAGTGTGTAATTCAAGTCTCCTGCAGCCCTTTGCTTTCTCCATGACCTGCTGCCTTTGCTTACAAGCCCCCCTGGGGCCTGAGCCTCCCAGTTTGTGTGGGATGTGGGTTAGTGTTGATGTATGAGTAAGTGTACATTTGTATTTCAGTGTGCAAGTTTGCCATGTGTTTGTGTTTCAGTATGTGTCAATATGTGTGTATATTGGCATGTGTTTACTCCTGTGTTAGTATTTGTTGGTTCATGTCTGCCAGTGTATGTGTGTTTCAGTGTGTGTGTCAATGTGTATTGTCAGTGTGTGTTGGTATGTATGCGTATGTACAAGTATGTATGCCAGTATTGTATGTTGCTGTGTGTGTGTGTCGGTATGTGCGAGTCAGTGTGTGTATTGTGATATGTTTCACTGTTTGTGTGTCAGTGTAGGTGTGGGTATGTGTAGAGAGGTTTTAGCTCCCTACGTTCTGGGCTTCACATACTTTACCTCACTCAATGCAGTGGACCAGTAACTGAGAGGTGTGGATTATAATGCTTATTTCAACAAAGAGATCTGGAAACTCCCTGGGTATGTGTTTCTCAGTCTTTGGTCTTGGGCAAACAGGCAGGCTAAGGCAAGAGGGCTCATGAGGGATCTGTTTCTTCCTTCAATGTCTATCCTCATTGGTGAGTGGGACCAAAACATCCCCTTCATGAAGAGGCATTGTGGGCTTTCAGGCACTGTCATGAACATCTGTTCATGTTCTATGTGTCCTGATGGGGTCCCTTGGGCCCAACACAGTGACTAGCAGGTGCTTAATCAAAGTTTGTTGGGTGAATAAATGCGCAGAAGCATGTAAATGTGTTTTCTGTGTTTCCATGTCCTTAAGGAAGCTGGAGCAAGCAGTGACTTCCTAGAGCCATCAGGTGACTGTCATTAGCATGCTAATATTGTTTGTAGAACCAGACACCCCAGGGAGAGGAAATGGCCACTCCTACTAGATAGCAATAAGCCCTAATTAGAACCAAGCTTTAGGAAGGTCACTCTGACTGCTGAAGTAGGGGTATTAAGACTGGATTGAGGAGAACAGGGAGGGGGAAGAGGGCAGTGAAATGGAGCTCAGAGCTCAGGAAAGGGCTTTGTCCTGAAACTATGGTATTACGGAAGGAAGGATGGTAGAGTTGGTCTAAAGTGGAGAAGCTCTGAGAACAATTTGAAAAGATCAGAAAGTGGGAGGAGAAGGACTAGGTGAAGCAGAGGTTACAAGAACCCCTACCATGATCTGAGATTAACTAAATCCAGACAGTGCTGATAGAATTCCAAACGCAGTTAAAAGGCTGAGTCAAGATGAACTAAGGATTCCTTTGGGCACTATTTAATATTTTGTCCCTGCTTTTACATTTGTTTATTCCAGTGTTTCTCAAAATGTGGTTTTTGGATCAGCAGCAGCAGCATCACTTGGAAAGTTATTAGAAATGCAAATTCTCAGGCCCCACCTCAGACCTACTACATCAGAACCTCCAGGACTGGGACCCAGCAACCTGTGTTTGAAGAAGGCTCCCAGGGGGTTCTAATTTATGTTAAGGTTTGAGAACCACTGTTTTGTCTGAAATCTAGCCATGGGTTGATGAAACATAGGACTGGTAAGGTTTGGTAGGATAGCAAGGGAGAAGTTTAAAGTCTGGGCTTTAGCAATAATGGTAAGTCTTGGTGGATTTCTACAGTAGGCAACATAATGGTACGGAGTGCCTCTCGTTGGGGTAGGGGTGCTGGAAAAGGTAAAGAATGGACTCCTGGCAACCTAAATGCCCATCAACAGACAATTGGATAACGAAATTATGGCTCATATATACAACAGAATATTACTCAGTCATTAAAAAAATGAAATCTTACCATTTGCAATGACATGGATGGACCTAGAGGTTATTATGCTGAGTGAAATAAGTCAGAGAAAGATAAATGCGATATAATTTCACTTATATGCAGAATCTAAGGAGCAAAAAGAACTAATCAAATATAGACTTACAAATATAGTGGACAATTCAGTGATGTACAGAGGGGAGGGAGGTAGGGGCTGGGAAAGTGGGGTGAAGAGTTAAAGAAGTACTAATTAGTAGTTAATAGTTGGGCATGGGGATGGGGAGCACAGCAGAAAGAATGTAGTCAGCACTAATATGATGGCTAAATGGAAAGCCAGGGGTCGGAGTAAGCAATTATGGGGATCATTTTATGAACTATGGAGATGTCTAACCAATGTACTGTATACTTGAAACTAATTTAAATAAATATATTTTTTTTAAAAAAAAGAAGGAACTCCTGTAGGGAGCTGTGGAGTTCTCAAGGAAAACGTTGCTTCCTTTGCAATTTTATTCATTCCTTCCACAAATATGCACTGTGTCCTCATTGCACATCAGCCACTGTACTAAGTGCCAAAGGACTCAAGAAAAAAATGGGTGACAAGAACCCCTACCATGACCTGAGGGAGCTCCCAGGCCAGTTGCCAGGTAGGTTCACAAACAAGAAGTAATGTAATAAATTATATCATCCATCAGAAGCAAGACCCTGAGAAGGTAGGGACTCAGAAAGGTGAGGAAAGGCACTTCAAAGAACAGTCATTTAGACTGAATTTTGAAGGATGAATAGTAGTTTATTTGGCCAGCAGGGGCATGGGTATAGGGGTCAGTAGATGCCCAGCATGTATAAAATCACAGAAAAAAGGACAGAGAACATTTAGAGAATTCCATGTCTTAGCTAGCTGAAGGGAGTGGCAGAGGAGGGGCAGTGGCTATAAATGAGGCTAGAGGATAAAATGGAGTCAGACCTGGAAAGGTCTTGTTCATGCCAAAGAGCTTAGACTTTACATCCCTGAGTAAGGATTCCTAAGCTGTGCTCTCCAGGGACAATGCCTGTTCAGTCTGGAACCGTGCTTGGTACAAATGAGATAGATGTTTACAGTGTCAAAACAAATACTTAATGAGTAGAAATTTCTCTATTTTAACTTTTTTAACCATAAATTTTTACTAAATTTTCGACAGATGCTCCTGCTTATCTGCTAGCAAGCAACAAAATGAGTGAACAAGTAGCAAATTAATATTAAACAGACAAACCCAGTACTGATCATGCTTAATTCAACAGTTTGTTTTTCATGGACATCTGTTCTATGGCTATGATTTTATATTGCACACACACATAATGTAGACATATTTTTTTGCTAGCAGAAGTGTTCTTTTGAAAAGTGTTTTATTTCATATGGTGCTATTTAATCGATCAATTATTTCATGGCATTCTGGAAAGAACACCATGACATCCAGATGCTGTACCACCTGAGCCAGTTGGAGAAACAATCCCTTAGATGGTGAGGAGCCAATGAAGGGTTTTGAGCAGGGGAGTAATATGAACATTTTTGCAGTTGTGAAAGGTTGCTCTGGCTTGAGATTGGGGAAAATACTGAAGCAGAAAACAACTAAAACAGTTAGGACTTAGAAGTCAAACAATGTTGTAGCAGTTCAGATTAAAATGATGGTAACAGTGACATGGGAGTGGAGGGGCACGGAGGGAACAGAGTCAGCATTAAAAAAGATGACTATTAAGGACCTAGTGTGCCATGCTCAGGATGCTGAAGTTTCAACCTTTAGGGAATAAAGAATGTTTGAAGCCATGTTTCTTAATAGATGGCACCTGAACCTACTGCAACAGAATCACCCAAAGTGCTTCTTATAGATGCACAGGCCTAGACCCCACCTTGGATCTACTGAATCAGAACTTTTTGTATGGAAGAAATATGGGTTTGTAACAAGCTTTCCAGAAGGTTCTGAGGTACATCACAGCTGGAGAACCACTGCATGAATGGTACTTAAGCAGTGGCATGACACAGCAATATCTATGTTTACACAGATTACTTACATCATCACACAAAGAACTTATTGACTGAGGACAAAACTAGAGACAGTGAGACAACTGGGCAAAATGGCATAGATGATAGAAGCTTTGCTCATCCCCTCCTGCAACCACATCAAAGTTGAATATAAAACATGGAGCAAACAGCAAGCAAAGATGCCTGAGGGTCTAGATGAACAGAAGACCTACAACTAGGGAGGGAAATAAATATTCACCAAGCAACGGTTGGAGGTAGGAAGGGGAAAAGACATCAAAGCTGCCTGGTCCTGAGCAGCAGAGTAGGACGGAGGCTAGATTGCTGCAGATGCCTCTTAAAGCGGCTATGTCCACCAATGGATTTTCACAGTGACAAACTTGCTAGCTTAAAACACCAGCGCCAGGTTGGCTGCTTGGAGGTCACCAGGGATTTACAGGGGACACTGAGTTGTTGGCATGAGAGCAATATATTTTCCAGGCCTCAAAAATGAAGAGTAAGAAATTGATTGTAGAGAACAAGGCAAAATGGTGTAAATGATAGAAACTTCGCTCATCCCCTCCTGCGACCACATCAAAGTTGAGATGGAAATATGGAGTAAACAGCAAACAGAGTCTCCTGGGGTCTGGATGAACAGAAGCACTACAACTAGGAAGAGAAATAA
>PVKZ01004650.1:0-74872 GCA_004027375.1 Macroglossus sobrinus | reverse complement strand
TCCCAGAACCTGTTTAACAAGTATTTTCTTACTTTTCTTCTATTTCCCACTCCTCTCTACTCTTTCCCTCCCCCCAAGTGCCTGCACATTCCAGCAACAGGACAGGAAGTCTGGGGTTTCTCTCTCCCTCCACTCTGCTCTGAGTCTTGCCCACTCTGCCTGATAAAAGGCAGAGGACTGCGTGGCCTCTCTGCCACTGCTACATAGTAACCCCAGCCTACCCATTTTGATCTCTCTCTCCCATACTTTGTCAACACTCAACATCTTGACCACACACTTAGCTTTTACTCTCACTCTGACTTGTACTTTCAAATTAGATTCCTGGAATATCTCTTCTTTTCTTCAAGATCTTAAGGGGCTCCTGAAGGATAGAGACCATATCTCCTCCTTTTAAAAAATCCCACAAATTATAAGTTTCACGTCCTTTGAAAATCCTTCTCTCACATCCTAGACCCTGAAAATAGGCTATGTTTCCCTCTTCTAGGGTCCTCTGTCACCCCGAACACACTCCGTTCACCTTCTGTGGTGACTGTTTCTTTACATGTTTGATTCCATAGCCACAATGAGAGATCTTTGAGCACAGGCACTTAAATCCATTTGTTCATTTATTCATTGAACATTTACACATCTATCCACAGCAAACCTGTGCTAGGTCTAAGGTGCTATAACGATGAAACAGGCACGGTCAGATCCCCAGCGTTCACAGACTTGTGTGTTTGATTGTTTCCCCTTGCTACTAAGAAAATAGTATCCACTTCAGTTTTCATCTCCAGATTGCTTAGTACTTTTCTCTTTTTTTTGAAAAAGCAGTAGAACAGATCTCTAATTTTTGAGGAATTTGGTTTAAAATTTGATGGCAAAACCACCCATCTACAACAGAGAACGTTCAAGTAACAGGGGCTTCTCCAGTGCACTGTCCTGCTAATAGGAGATCTGAAGTGTGACCAAGTCAGCAGATTCTTTCAAATTTTGAAATACAAATCTCAAACAATAAATGAAGATGAGAGAAAAAAATGGGTTGTGTGCTCCTTTCTTGTTCCCTGAAGTTTATATTCCGGGAAAACCTGAAACTGGAATGTCAGTCTCAGTGGGATCAAGTTGGAATGCTGACTGGCACACAAAGGGATTCGGGTCCTGTTCAATTAAGATGTGACTTTAGAAAACTGAGATGGTGTAACTATGGTTTCTACAGGAATAGAAATTCCTTGGCCCAAATGGCAAACTTTTATTTTGAAAGCCACTGGACTCCACTTAGAGCCATCAAACACTTGAGAATTTATTATGACTGGGTAAGCCGTTGCCTCACAAAGTCAGGCCAGGTTAGTGAAAATACACAGTGACTTTGCTTTTGAAGGCCCTAAATGTGGCTTGTTTCTTCCTCTCACAGGGCTTCCTAGCAGGGCCGAAAGCACAACTGTTGCCTTTGCATGAGGCAGAATATCCACGGGCTTTCATAGAGAGTATCACACATTATGCTGATGCTGAGGTGTCTCCTAGCCACAGTATTGAAATCACAAAGATGACTTATGATGTGTTCTGTTTGCATTGGCCCACAGCCCAAATCAGAAATGTATCTCAGGCTTGGCCTTCTAGATACTATCTCCCGTCATTTAAAAGTTCATTATGTGAACAAATTCATCTTGTCCTGCTATAGTTAAGGTCCGTCAGCATTTTACAAAGGTTTATAACTCAACCACAAAGGTGGAGAATGCAGTTTTTAGGTTGTACTGTGGCATGCAAGGCCTAAGCCCAAGAGTCAAAAGCTTTGCTTTATTTGTTGTTTTTAAGTTAGAATCATATGAAGCTATAGTGAAGCAAAATACTGGCTGGTGCTTTTGCTAGTATTATTTGGTTGGGTTTTCCAGGGCTAGCAAAAGTTGCTAGTGACTCCTTGGAATATAAAGGTACCCTATACCTAAAAAATTTTTAGGTCCATGACCTTTTACTTATCATCCTAGCATTCAGTTGATGATGAGGATTTAGTTTTAAAAATACCATTTTAAAATTAGAATGGATGAAGATCAGAGGAGTCAGAAACAAGATTAGAAATATTTCACTAAGATGAAGGGACCAATTTTCAAGCCAGAAACGTTGTGTTCTTGTGAATTTTATGTGCAAGAATTTGATTATATTAAAATTAAATCATTGTTCTGATGGGGAAGTGTGCTTCTGCTCTTAATTTATAAGTACAGTAATGTCCCTTACCCCTGGGGGATATGTTCCAATACGTGGATGCCTGAAACCATAGATGGTACTGAACCTGATGTCTACTATTTTTTTTTCCTGCACCTACATATCTCTTCACTTAATGGAAGCATTTTACAGCTTCTCTGGCATATATGAATTGCCACCATCAAGCTTCTTGTGCTTTGGAGCCATTATTAAGTAAAATAAAGGTTACTTGAACACAAGCACTGCAATACTCCAGTTGATCTGATAAGTGAGAGGTCTACTAAGTGACTAATGGATGGGTATCACATGTAACGTGAACACACTGGACAAAGAGATGATTCATATCCTGGGTGGGACAGAGCAGAATGGAGTGAAATTTCATCGTGCTACTCAGAATAACGCACAATTTAAAATGTATGAGTTATTTATTTCTGGAGTTTTCCATTTAATATTTTCAGACCTCAGTTGACCATGAATGTGAGTAACTGAAACTGTGGAAAGCAAAATCATGGATGGGCTGGGCTTGAAGGAGGTGGGAGAGGGCAGGGGGAATTACTGTATTCTTATTTCTAAATTTAAATGAAACATGCATACATGATAAACATAAAGCAACAAAATAATACCCCCAAATAATAAAAATGGTTGAAAAATTGTTAAAATAAATTGGATAGTGAAATAAACCAAAGACATTCGTAAAAGTTTATAACTAAAAAATAAGTCTCTATAGTAATCGTTTTGACAGGTGCCAATGATCCCAGTAGAGAACCTGCTCTTAGAAGAAAAGTAAAGGCTGGTAAAGCTCATAGTATCTTTGCATGAGAGGTAGGTGTCATATGAATAGCTTCAGGTGAGTTGATAGTGTAAGCTGTTCTTCATGACAGAAGGATATAAAATAGCGGGTTGAGAAGGGACAAGTTGAAAGTGGGTGCAGGAGAACTGGGTTCCAATCCCAGCCATAATGAGCCTATGCTAACACCTCTATGAGTTCCATTATCTTCCTTAAAATAGAGCCAGGAAAACATACATAAATCACAGCATTCTAGAAAGGATAAAATGCAGTAATATATGTAAAATGACTGATAAAATCAGTGTTCAACATATGTTTATTCCCTTCTACTCCCACCTTTATTAATTATAGCTGGGTCTCAAAGCAATCTAAATGCTGGAGGCCAGCCATGCATTCATTCTATGTAGCTCTTAACTGCTTAAGAGGAAAAAGTAGTTTCCATGGTCTTTTAAGAGTCCATACAATTGGCCTTACTTGTAAAAATGACCTATTAATTATAACAAACCTCTAGGTAGCAAAGTTTTTTTAAGCTCCTTTGAGTTGCTATGTGAAACCACATCTTCAACCCAAATTCTGCCTTGCACTCCCAGTATTTAAGCTTTAAGTGAATGCAGGTTGATAGTGTGAACAGAATGTTCTCTCAAAGTCAAATGTGATGACTTACTGTGCTTCCTAAGGAAAGACCTATAAAGGCAGCTGTCTTTCCCTGTTAGTCCAGATTTATAGGAGGTTTTGCTCTAAGTGCACATTTGCAAAACCATTTCTGATATATGTGCTTTTCCTCCCTAAAAAGGAACTGCATCATTGACTGTTTGTTATCTTTGGTCCTGTGGACACTCTTAAAACCCACTCTTTTTATTCAGAGGTCATCAGCCCAAGCTCAGCTTGATGCATTAGTACTTGAGCTTTCGAGAAAATACGTGTTGGGCCAGGACCCGGCCCAGCACATCAGTTTTTTCTTTTGGTGTTTAACCACCATGCCCCTGGTCTACAGCAGCTCTGTTCTGCTAGAAAATGTTTACCTTCATCGTACCTGACTAGGGACATAGGCTTAAATACTGGTAGTAAAAGGCAGAAATTTGGGTTGGAGATGCAGTTTCACTCTTTATTAGTAATGTAACCTTAGACAACATGCTTAATGTCTCAGCCCTGGTTTCTTCTTCTGAACAATGGGAATTGTAATGGAGAATCCTCCTAGAGATTTTTGAGCAGTAAAAGCTGGCTTCTCAACAGGAAGCCAGGCAAGAATCAGTGGTCAAGAAATGGTATCTATAATGATTATAGCCAGTGTTCTGTTGACTGCTCAGGAAAATCATTCGAGGATCATCTAAAGAAGTGCTTATACCTGGACTCCACCTTCAGTCAGTTAAACTAGAATCTCTTGGGTTGATACCCAGGGATCAGTGTTTTGTCTTATTTCTCAGTTGATCGTGATGTTCAGTGAGGGTTGCGTCTCTCTGGCTATAGCAAAACACAGCTCCCTGTAGTGAGTGCTTTTGATGTACCAGGGATGGGTTATCTTATTTAGCCTCCACAACAACACTGCTGGGTGCTTACGATATTAGTCCCATTTTGCAGTTGAGGAAACTGGGGCTTAGAGATGTTAAGTAATAGCAAGTAAGAGATGATGTTCAGAAATGAAGACAAGCCGTCTAACTCCAGAGCCATGTTCTTAATGACCGTGCTGTAGTTTGTTATCACGAATAGCACCAACAAGTGGGGTCATCCAGTGGTCTCAGGCTCTCTCTATACCTTCAGCTTACTGATCGGTTCCCCGTTTGTTCGGGACTTCCCAGCAGCCCCACGTCAGATAACGAACTGTGGTTATTCGGAAGTCCCCTGCTATTTCCACTGATTTTTATTAAATGCAGCTTGTGGCTCAGACTCAAGAATGTGCAAGCCGATTTAGATTACGTTTTGCATTGAGTTTATTAAGATAAAAAATATTTCCCGAGATAGAGAGTCAGAAGTATTTATGGTGAAGTGTGCTGAAAGTGAATGTAGGTTGATAGCGTGAACAGAATGTTCTCTCGAAGTCAAATGTGATGACCTAACTGCATTTGGCAGCCTTCCTTTATGTTTAGCTAAGCATTTTATTTCATGTCGGGAACCTCCTCCCTCTTCTGAAGAGGATCTGTCCTGTAGGAGACTAGGATTTTGGCCCGTGCCTCTCTGATACTGAGACCCAGACCCTGAGCCTAATTGTGACTGGCTCCCTGGCTGACTGGCTGGGTTGCCATGGCAAAGGACTGTTTAAACTGTTTATAATCTCCATTTCTCTCACCCGGCAAAATGGGACTGTAACTCTTGGCCCCGCCTCCCTCCCTGAGGAGAATGGGAGGGTGCTTTGAAAATTAAGTAATAAATGTTGGGAGGGATTTGTGGATGTGACGTCTTGTCAAACGAGTAAGTAATAAATGGAGTGTTGCCGAAGCTCATTTGCCCAAAATACACTTGAGCCTTCCATTTACTTAATCAACCAGCATTTATTAAATGCCTACGAAGTTCACAATAACACATGTAGTGTTGAGGGAAATACAAAAAGGAAAAAAAAGAGGAAATAGAGTCTCAATTCCCAGAGAGCTCAAAAACTAACTTCTTTTTTTCTATTCACAGTTCACTTTTTAGGTTGATTAAGCATCAGTATGAATGCTGCTTGTACAGTATTTAAAAAGCTCATTCTCGATGATGATTTCCAGTTACATCATATATAACGAGGAGTGATTTAATTGTTCTCGGTATCAATGAATATCAATTGTCACGTGCTGGATGGATTCTTAAAAAAAGGATAAGCATATTCTGTAGTCCTGCTTAGGCGACAGTGAAAGACTTTAGTCAGGGTTTATTGGTAAATGGTACATTGGCTAATAGTATGGTCTTTTGTGTCCAAGGGTCTAAGAACCAGGTCCTGGCTCTGTGACTTTGTAGCTGTATAACTTTAGGCAATTACTTAACCTCTCTGTGTCTCATTTCCTTGTCTCTAAAATGAGGCTAAGAATAGTGTCTAACTCATAGAATTGTTTTCAAGATTAAAGTAATGTGTGCAAGATGCTTAGAATGGTGCCTGGTACTTTATAATTATTCCAAAAAAAGTTAGCTATGATCATCACTTTCTGTGGATAATGGAGAAAATAATGGCACTCAAAGTATACTGGCATTTCATTTTCTTACATTATAAAAACGATCAAACCTTTTTATTCAGAGTCCCAAACTTTTGCCCAGATCTACCATAATCACTTAGGATTGCCCCCCAAATCCCAAGCTGCTTGGAAAACAGGCCACACAAGCCTCCCTCCGGCTTATGGTGCTCGGGTCTGGGACTAAATCATTTGGTTCTGAGAGCTTCACACTAGTCCAGGACCCAGAGGGGTGGCAAAGGTGTTTTATTTTTGTTTTGTAGGAGGCAGCAAAAGTTATGCTTAGAAACAGCTGTCTTTGCCAACAATTTATTCAGCACAGATTGCTGTGGGAATTATAATAACTTTACAAGCCAATAACATACAGGATATCTCTTAATAAGCAAAATAAATAAATAACATACTCCAAACAAATGACAAATTCATCACACTATTGTTCCAGGCAAGGGAAGATGAAGGAATAAAGTCCAAATTTAATATTAGGTGTACCCTTTTATAGGAGGAGGCACTGGGAAGAGATGGCGGTCAACCAAAAAAGCTGATTTCCAGCCACCAGTGCAAAAGTAAAAGTTCTCTGTTGCTAGCGCACGTTACTAGGGAACAAAGATGCCAGTGTTGGTAGGCTGGCTGATCTCTTTCTTTCACCTGGCTTCTGTAGGGTTTATCACCACTGCCTGCTCCCCGAGACTGGAGCAAATATAGGAAGGATCTTCAGAGAGCTTTTAGGTTTCACCCAAGCTGGAACTCTCAAATAATCCTCTCAAACTCTCAGTATTTATAGTCTAAATGTCCCCTTTTCACAGTTGCTCCTCCACGAGCTCTTATGTATAAACCCCCAGTGGGGCCCCTCCAAAGCTGGGCTGCTGACTGCTTCTCAAGGACAACAGATGTGGAATGATGACATCCTGGCATGACTTACTTTATTGTTGTATCAAAGCGATATGGAATGATGACATACTGACACAACTTACTTCATACTTGTATCAAAGCAACTTTTTTTTTCTTTTGTCATAAAGAAGTAGATTAAAACAACTTCACTTAAGTCATAAACAAGTGGGTTTGAAATTCTATGAAATCTATTACACAACAGAAGGTCAGCTGTGTAGTGTGATGGAAAGAGCACTGAGACTGGAGTCCAAACCCTGGCTTTGCCTTCTGTTAGCTGGGATAGGTCTGAGATAAGTCTTTAAGTCCTCTGAACTACAATTTACTCATCTGTATTGTGCAAAAGCAATGGTAGGTTAAACTGCTGAGACCTTAGCACAAATCAAGGCAGTGGTAACAAACTAGGAAACTGTGCTGGAAGTCATATTCTTCATCACCATACATATATAGTTTTTTTTTTTTAAGCCAATTGCACTTAAGAATGTCTTTGATGAAATAGTAAAAATGATTAACTTAATTAAATCTTGACTCTAGTACATATTTTTAGTATTCCCCATGGTGAAATGGGAAGTACACGTAAGTACTCACACTGACTCCTGAAATACTATGGTTGTCGTAAAGAAAAGCATTTGAGTTGTGAGCTGAACTAGCCACTTTTTTTACTTGAAAGAATGACTGACAGTCAAACTATGGTTAGTTATTCTTTAATAGTCTTGAAAATGAATAAAACAAGCCTGTCATGTCAAGTAAACAGTAGATGGTATTAGTTGCCAATAATAAAATTTGAGCTTGCAAGCAAAATTAAAATTTGGAAAAACTTTTAGTTACCACCAAGAAATTGACAGCTTTCTATTCTTTACTGATGATTAGATTGGTGATGATATTAATAAATGTGATTTTTCTATATTATGCAATTAAATGTGTCAACATTTGGAAGATCTGCGTAACTCATTGAGCCAATATTTTCTAAATAGGCAATGCGTGGTGTTACAAAATCAGACATGGGTAAAAGATCCTTAAAGTGCAAGATAAACCAATTAATTTCAATATAACAGATGATGAAAAGTTCTTAAATATACCTCCAAATTCCACATTGCAACTAACCTTTAAGATTAAATTTTGGTGCAGTTCAAAGAAGATTATCTAAGTTATCTGAAAAGGCTATTAAAATACCCTCACTCTTCCGACTGCATGAGGCCAATTTTTTCATATTCTTCAACCAAAATGACATATGTCAACAGACTAAGTGCAGAAAAAAGGGAATCCAGCTGTCTACTCTTAAGCCAAATAATAGATTTACAACAATATAAAAAATGCCACTCTTCTCACTATTTGTGTACATGTAAAATAAAGTTGTTTTTCATTAAAACATATTTATGTTAAGAAGTAATGAACTTATTTTTAATTTTTCAGTAAACTAGTAAACAAATACTTAAAATTTTTCTTTTTGGAGTACTAATATTTTAAAGAGTGTAAAGGGCTCCTGAAACTAAAAAGTGTGAGAACTTCTGTTCTAGAGCATGGACTCTGGAGTCAAAACAATTAAAAAGAAAAAAAAATAGAGCAGGTTTAGGGTCACAGCAAAACTGAGAGGAAGATACAGAGATTTTCTGTATACTCCCTGCCCCACCACATGCACAGCCTCCCCTGTTAGCATTGTTCCCACCAGAGTGGTGCATCTGTTAAAATCAGTGAACCTACATTGACACATAATTATCCAAAGTCCATAGTTTACATTACAGTTCACAATTGGTGTTTTAAATTACATGAGTTTAGATAAACATGTAACAATATGTTTCCACCATTCTAGTGCCATATAGAATATTTTCACTGCACTAAAAATCCTCTGTGCTTTGCCTATTTATCCCTCCCCTCCCTGACCCCCAACCCCTGGCAACCACTGATCTTTTTACTGTATCCATAGTTTCCTCTTCCAGAGTTTCATATAGTTGAAATTATACATATGTAGCCTTTCAGATTGGCTTCTTTCACTTAGTAATATTCATTTAAGACATGTGTTTTCATGGCTCGATAGCTCATTTCCTTTTAGTGGTGAGTATTGTTGTATTGTCTGGATGCCATAGTTTGTTCTTTCATCCACTGATGGGCATCTTGGTTGCTTCTGGTTGAGCAGTTCAATGAGTAAAGCTACAAACATCTGTGTGCAAGGTTTTATATGAAAAAGTTTTCAACTCCTTCGGGTAAATACCAAGGAGTGAGATTGTCAGTACCAATGGTAAGAGTATTTTTAGTTTTGGAGGAAACTGCTAAACTGTCTTCCAAAGGGTCTGTGCTGTTTTTCATTCCCACCAGCAATGAATGAGTTTGTGTTGCATCATGTCTTTGTCAGCATTTGGTGTTGTCAATGTTCTGGATTTTGGCCATGCTAATAGGTGTTTAGTGGTATCTCGTTTTAATTTGCATTTCCCTGATGAAAAATGATGTGGAGTTTCTATTCATATGCTTATTTACCATTTTTTATATTGTTGCTGAGGTGTATGTTATAGTCTTGGCCAGTTTTCCAGTCAGATTGTTTGCTAATTGTTGAGTTTTAAGAGTTATTTGAATATTTTGGATAACATTCTTTATCAGATGTGTCTTTTGCAAATATTTTCTCCCAGTCTGTAGTTTGTCTTTTCATTCTCTTGATGTTGCCTTTTGCAGAGCAGAAGTTTTTAATCTCAGTGAAGTCCAGCTTATCAACTATTTCTTTCACAGCTCATTTCTTTGCCTCTTTGTATTGCCTTTGCTCCTTTGTCAAAATCAGTTGGTTATATTTGTGTGGGTCTATTTCTGGGCTCTCTATTCTGTTTCATTGATTTATTTGTCTTTTCTTGTACCAGTACCATACTGTCTTGATTAGTGTAGCTTTACGGAAAGTTTGAAATTGAGTAGTGTCAGGCCTCCAACTTTGTTCTCCTTCAATATTATGTTGACACTTCTGGATCTTTGGCCTCTCTATAGAAACATTAGAATCAGTTTGTCAATCTCTACAAAAATAACTTGCCAGGATTTTTGTTGGGATTACCATCATTGTCATTGTCATCATCATCATCATCATCATCATCATCATCATCATTATCACCACTATCACCAGAATCACCACTGAGAGATTTAATTCATTCAGAGACACAGAGCTGGAGGTAGAGTCAGCAGAATTGGAAATTTTTTCTCTATCAAGTCGGATTATACCCTATCTTCTACTTGCCAGTCTGTCATCTCAACATTTGTGGTCTAGGGAAGATGGGAAAGAAGGATGAAAAAGCTTGCACAGCTTTGGCACACATACATTGTCAGAAGTATTGAATCAAGCCACTGAAAAAAGTATACATAGATTTAGATGTAGAGGCCAAATTGCTTTGTCTGGCATTCAAGCTTAGTCAGTACCTGCTGTCTGCCAATCAATGCTTTTGTGGCTGCCTGTATGAAAACATAAACTGTTCTATTGTCTGTAGGGGCAGTCCCAGAGGCTCATGTAATAGATCATGAACCCAAAGCCTAGGGAGGTAAGGTGATTGCTCGGTACATAAAGGGAGACAGTGGCAGCACTGGCATCAATTTCAATTAGCCAATTTCCTCTGCACAGGGCTTCTTCCCTGGGATGCTCAGGTCCTTTCAGAAAAGAATGATTAGTTGCATGGAATTAGCCACACCATGGTTTGGGTGTAGAGAAGAGAGTAGATGCCCTAGTGTGGCCCATGAGGCTGCTATAGAAGGATCCAGCTGGTACTGGAAAGAGAATGGATCATAGCCAGGGGCTTGTTAACAACAAAACTGATAGCAAGCATACAGACATGCACTTTTATTTTATTTTATTCCAGTCACAAAATGCTTTCCTGTTATTTATGTCAAATGTTCTTATGCTTCCAGTCTTTGCCAAGCTGAGGACCAGACTGTTTGCTTGTTCTGCTTACTAATTGAGCAGCTACAGATGGCAACCAAATTTAAACATTATTCTTTATCGGAGAAAAGTTAAAACCAAATTACTTGTGTTTGTGGTAGGCTCCTTTGTTCGGTAAACACAAAGATTTGTTTACATTCCCTTTGTTCTCTCTGGGAACATACTGCTTTGGCAGATACTACATTGATTTCAAGATACTCTGTAACCCTCACTTTTCTTTTTAAGTAAATATTATTTAGGGCTCATGGACAAATTAACTACTCTTACCTGCAGCATATTAATTATGTGATCATGGGCAAGTGACCTCACCTCTCAGGTCTCCTGTTCTGTAAAGTCAGGACTGGTCTTAACCAGGTAATCAATCAATTGGATGGAAAATCATTCCCTACTTTTAGGAATAAGATGTTTGTGAAAAAAAAAAAAGAAAAAAATAGCTCATAAAATAATAGAAACTCTCACATTCTGTTTGCTCTGTCCCAAACCCTATTCAAAGCATTTTCCATGTATTAATTCATTTAATCCTCACAATAGCCCTATGAGAAAGATACAATTATTACATTAATTTCATAGATAACAAAACTGAGACACAGCCCAAGGTCACACAGCTGATTAGTAGACCAGGACATGAATTCAGGCATTCTGGCTCCAGAGTTTTTGAGGGTTGATTTCATACAATAGATCAGCCCATAATGGATCAGCTCATACTAATTTGTTTTCAAAAAATTTGAGGATACCTTCAGAGTACAGTTGAAATACTTCCTTCCCTCTCACAGTTATAAAACTCTCTGGCTCCTGGTTAATTTATGTTTCCAGAAGAAAAAAACTTAAAGCACTGTGTACCTGTGATTGCGGTAGGTTTGGAGAAAAAAGAAATAGTTTAAAGTCCCAGCTCACCCTTTTATATTATATGTTATATGGTCTCAGCCACAAAGCTTGCTGGGACTTCATCAGCAGCCACGTGTGGAGAAGAGGAGGGAACCAAAGAGAGAAAGTATAAGTGACTTGTTGTTTTACACTCAGTTTGACTAAAACTCAGCAGGAAACATTAACTCCTGAGGCATGTTCCCAGCAGCTGTCATCAAGGCCTCTGTGGACTGTGGCTTGATGTAGTTAGCTCTGATATTTAAAGAAGGTAGAAATCTGAGAGGGAAGAGACAGGCTATTCGAGTACCTAGGTACACGCTTCTTGCCACTATGGAGACCCCTCCAACTCAAAGCTGGACCCACGCTAGTGAAAGAACAGGAAACAGGATGTATCTTCAAGGAGAAGAGCCTGCCAGGAGATAGACAGGGAGGGGACCCAGGACCTTAGTATATCATCAGATCAAGTGAGTTACCTCACCTCAGAGGGAAACTAGAACATCAGACTGAACACATGCCTAAAGCTTAGACCAAGTAACCCAACAATCCTGGCAGCAGTTAGGGGAGGATCACAGTCCTGAGGTGGTATGTGTGCCCTGGTTTAGGGAAGAAATTTTCATTCTGTTTCCACCACTCAGTAGGGCTTTTGTTACCGAAGCAGTCTAGTGGAGTGGCAAGAGCTGGGTTTTGGAGCCAGAGAGATCTGAATTGATCCTTAGCTCAGCCATGTGACCTTGGGCAAGTCACTTAACCTCTCTGATCCTAGGTCTCCTCATTGTAAAGCAGTGATAACCATTCCCCCTTTGAGAGGTTATTGGGCAGGTAAATACTAAAGCCACGTTCCTGACACAGAGAAGGATTCTAAGTAGTTTATCAGTTTTTCTACCACATTGACCAGCTAGCTCAGCTGGATTTTGTTGAAGTGCTTGGCTGAGCCTGAGGGTCCAAGGCCATTAGTGCTGGAAACTTTGGGCACAATGTAAAGCTTACTGTAATACCTTGGGGAAAGTCAGCTAGCTAATCTCTGAAACATGGTTTCCTCATTTGCAACTGGAGATCATGATGACTGATGTGCCTTTCCTAGGTCATCAATTGTTAGAGGATAACAGGAGACTAAGTACCTTGAAAAGCATTATACAGAATGTGTTATGATTATAAAAATAATAGCAATAACGTTGATTAACATTTTTGAGTGCTTACTTTTTGCCAAACGCTTCCCATGTGTCATCCAATTTAATTTTAATTCTCTAGCAAGGTTACCAGGTAGAATTTTATTTATCATTCTTATTTTTCACTGAGGTACTTAGATGTTAAGTAACTTGCCCAAGGTAACACAAATAGCTAGGGGCTGACCTAGGATTCAAACCCAGTCAAATCAAATTCTGGAACCTGCCCAGGAGAGTATTAACCACTATGCTTCTATTGGCATTGCTTTGTGATTACTATTATTGTGTTTCTTTTCTACAGAGAAAGCATAGTTAGCTATTTTCTGGGTATGAAATTGGGCTGTAAAGCCATTATAACAGCTCCACAAAGCTACCTGTTAATTAGGCTCGATCCTCTGGATATACCTCAAACCTCTTTGGAATACATGTGCTTATATCTATGAGCCAATATTTTCATGGATTGAGTCTGTATATTTATATAGATTATAGAAACATGTCCAAAGATAGAGATCAGAATATAAATGTAAAAAAGCAAGGCATTAGCAGAATCATTTATAGGCTCATGATTCTATTGTAAAGGATAATTATCCATTGGCTTAGGTGAGATGAAAAGTGTCGTTATGGTAACACATGAGTGATGATCATGCTTAATCTGTCTTCTACTACACATACAATAAATGCATTCACACCTGTCACACATTCCTGTGGAGCTACCCAGACTCTGATAACCTCTCTCCTCAGATTTTTCGTGGAAGATGAAAGCGAATGATGAATCACTTATTTTTTATTTTTATTTTGCATTTATGAAAGAATTCCAGTGGTTAAATTAGCCAGTTATATATCTCAAAAAAAAGTTATTTTTCAACAAATTCTCATTAAATTTAACAAATTTACTAGGCTCTGCCTGTGCTGTCCAATACAAGCTACTTGCCACACATGGCTATTTAATTTAAATTTAAAAATTAAATTCCTTGGTCATACTAGCCACATTCTTTGTCTCATTGGCTCAACCTGTGGCTAGTAGCTACCAATTAGATAATGCAGATTATAGCAGATTATAGACCATTACAGAAAGTTCAAATGGAAAATGGTGCCAGACGTAAGATACACTGAAGATGCAGTGATGACCAAAATACTCTAGATGCCCGTCCTTATGGGCTTATATTCCTACAGAGAAGACAGCTGTGCTACAAGCCATCTCAGGTTGGGGGTCAAAGAAGGACAGAGGGCAATGGGAAGGTATGGCAGGGGCATCTACCCAAGGATGTGTGGTCAGAAAAGTGAAGTCAAAGAAAACTTCATGCACATAAATAACAGACCAATATTTTAAAAAATTGAACTTAATTTAAAAAAGGATTTTCTCAGTAACTTGATTTCACAATTAGTATCAACATGATGTTTAAAATATTGTATTATTGAAGAATAAGCCTAAATAAACTTATTTCATTATTAAAATGTTTAGAGTAATAAATCTCAAAAGAAGCTGAATGAAAAATGTACATACAAGATGATTTCATTTATGTGAAATGCTAGAACAGGCAACATTAGTCTTTGATGGTAGAAATCAGAGCTGTAATTGCCTGGAATGAGGGCAGGAGAATGGGTGGGAAGAGAGATTGACTACAAAGGATGTTTGGGGGTACTTTCTGGGATGTTGATGATATTTTATACCTTGATAAGGACATTGGTTACATGGTATATGCATTTATCAGTACTCATGGAACAATATAACTAAGATCTGTACCTTTCTAGAATGTAGATTATATCTCAATTAAAAACTGAATGCCTAGCATTTTATATATTGTACTATGTTACAGTTGATATGAGTAACATGGAAATATTCATTGCCTCATCACTTCATGTGCCAATGCCCTGGCCTTCCTAACCCTTATCCTTCCTCACTGGCAGGAATACTTTTGACTCCATCCCTCCTGATCTCATGCCATGTGAATATAAATAGGTTGCTCCTACTTTTCCAGTTCTTCATGTTTGCTTTATTATCAAAAGTAGACAAGCTGGAAGGTTAAGAATGTTAAGAATAGTGTTATTTATTTTGGGGTGGAGAAAGCTGAGGTGAATTTTACTTATTTTTCTTCTTCACTGTGTTAGTTGAATCTGTAACAAAGACCATGTTTTTGTTTGTTTGTTTGTTTGTTTGTTTGTTTTAATACTCTGACACACAAAAGCTCATTTTGTCGTGGCTTGGAAGACAACATTTACCCACGTGTATGATATAGTCGTTAGAAAACTTTGGGTTTTATAATATGGTTAGTAACAAAATTCCTTCCAAGCGGCAGGCTTTGTGGGTGATTATTTGGTAAATGGGTAATTTCATGTCTTGCCTGTCTCCACCGCTGGCTTTCAGTCTCTCTGTGGTCCTTGGGCACAGTGAAGAGGCTTGGGGATGCTTGGAAGTGCTCTCCAGCTGCCTGCTGCTCTCACCTGCCCCCTGCGCCCTGTGCTTACAGATTCTTTCCTGACGCTGGATGAACCCATGAACAACATCACCACGTCCCTGGGGCAGACGGCTGAACTGCACTGCAGAGTCTCTGGGAACCCACCTCCCACCATTCGCTGGTTCAAAAACGACGCGCCCGTGGTTCAGGAGCCCCGGAGAATCTCCTTCAGGGCCACCAACTATGGCTCTCGGCTGCGGATTCGCAACCTGGACACCACAGACACGGGCTACTTCCAGTGCGTGGCAACCAATGGCAAGAAGGTGGTTTCTACCACTGGAGTCTTGTTCGTCAAGTTTGGTAAGCAGCCACCTCCTGGGGACGGCCTTTGTCCCTGAGCCTCCACAGGGGTGAAGAGGGAGGGAATGAACATATACAGAGAACGCACTATCTGCCCAGCAACCCTGGCGCTGGTACAGTTGTACCCATTTTATAAATAAGTAAACTGAGCCCTGTCAAGTACCGTGCTCCGGCTTGCCCAGCCAGTAAGCAGCAGAGCAACCTACTCTAATTACCGTGCCAGTGAAGGAGAGGTAAGATGTACAACACGCATGTTTCTTTTCTTCCCAGCTGCCATCAAAGACCCCTGCTGTTACAATCAGTATCTGGGTGCAATCATCCAGCCTCCCAATGGAAAGTCCCGATGTCGTGTGAGAACGCCTACTCTACTGACTAATTTTTCAGCAATTGTATTAGCATTTTTCAGGCCTGAACTATGGGATATAGACAAGTTCTCACTGGTATGCCTTTTCATAGAGATATACCAGTTTGAGGGGAACTGGGGCAAAATAAATCCTGGAAAAATAAATATCACCTCAGGGAAGTTGAGAACTTTACTCTGTAATGGTTTGACTGTACCCACACTCACAGTATCCAACAACCCAGATTGACTGTTTCTTTTGTTTTTCTTTAATTTCTTCAGGTCCTCCTCCCACTGCAAGTCCAGGATCCTCGTAAGTACTTTTATTTCCTTTCTTGTCATTTCTAAATGTTTTCCAGAGGTTTCTGGGGCAAAGGCAATGTTGGTGCTTTGCTTAGAACAAAATATGGTATTTCCAGATTTCATTTCATTTGCCCTGTTCTCATTCCATTTTGCTTTTTCTCTGATATAAAGATGCACAGGAGACCAACACTGGCAATAATCTCAAGTGTGGTGAACAACCAAAGCAAAAATCTACTTATATTTGCTATTTTAGAATTAATCTATATTATCTACAACAATTTAACCAAACAAAAAATGATACAGTGCTGGCTTAGGAACCTGTACTTTAGCCATTAGCTTTAAAAGGTTTATTCTACATTTCCACAAGCATTTTCTGATGCTTTAGTCATTAAACAAGTCAACAATGAAGTGATCACTTTATTTTTATTCCCTTTAAAGAGCTCAGAGGCAGAAGTTCTGACTCACAGAGAGGAAGAAAGCCCTGCGGTTAGGTTGAGGGTTACATAAATTTAGATTATTTTTGAGTCCCTTGTTGTGGAGTAGAAGACCTAGTTTCTTTCACTGACACTATTATTGATGTATTTGCCCTTAATCCTGGCTAAGGGATTCTCTTTTTTCCCTCTAGGACCATCCACTTGGGGTATTTTTCTTTATTTATACTTTTATTTGGGGGTGGGAGTCCCATTTATTAAAATTCTTGCTCTACAAGAAAATATATTTCATATTTTATAGAGTTCTGAAATAAAATTCACTGGGCTCTACCATGAGAGCATCAAAATGTCTGACACAGCCTAAACCCATGGCAAACATAACAGCCACTTAATTTGCCCTAATCCCCTCTGTGCCACTAATTACAGTGTGGGTTATTTTAATATATTTGTGTGTGCCTGGAGGTCCAGTGGCCCACAATCCCATTAATAAAATAGGTAATGGGTAAAAATAAACATTGGCCTTCAGCCACACTGTTCTGCTGTTTCATCAGCCAGTTAAAGGCAACTGTAAGACTCTTTAAAATCACCCAAGTGCTAATTGCATTCTACTTGCCCAGGTACAAAATGTTGATTGATCTTAAAATAGGTCGGAAGTTTGGTCACTCTACCTTGCATTTCTTGAAGTTAATCTTTTTTTTTTTCTTTAATGATCTCGCTATTGGTTGGTATGTGGAATTCTTTTGAAGTCCTACTTAAACAAAGATTACAACCTGTGTTACTTGCTATAAAAAACGCTTCTCACCCTGGTACCTTATTTGTTCCTGTTAATCCGTGTTTCAAATGCGGCTGATAATCTGTATCCCAGATTGATTAATATGGTTCACTAATCTGTCTTTACTATTAAGCACTGGGCTGTTGACTTTCTGCCTGTTTTATTTGCCTCAGAAATGGCCTTTCTTTTTTATTACTGAATTATTTTTACACCCTTGTATGTCCTTTCTTCTTTAAGTTTTTCTTTGCTGCCACCTTTCTGATGAACCCAGTTTAGCTCAGATGGTTTTTAATTTAATAGAAAGATAGTACAGTAGTCCATCTTATCTATGGGGGATGCATTCCGATACCCCCACTGGATGCCTAAAACCACAGATAGTAGTTACACACACACACACACACACACACACACGCACACACACACACACACATATTTTTTTTTCCAAATACACACACACACACACACACACACACTCACTTTACAGCTCCTTTTAGGCATATCCAAATTGCCGGCATCACTACTCTTGCGCTTTGGGGGCATTATGAAATAAAAGAAGGGTTACTTGAACACAAGCACTGCCATACTGTGATAGTCAATCTGATAACTAAGATGGCTACTAAGTGACTAATGGAGTGCGTATCACATACAGTGGGGATACACTGCACAAAGGGATGATTCATGTCCAGAGTGGGACAGAGAGGAATGGTGTGAGATTTCATCACACTACTCAGAATGGTGTGCAATTTAAAACTTATGAATTGTTTATTTCTGGAATTTTCTATTTAATATTTTTGGATCGAGGTTGACCAGGGGAAATGAAACTGTGGGAAGTTAAACTACAGATAAGGTAGGACCGACTACTGTATACCACTTTCGTAAGCCAATGTCTACAGAGAGGATATTGAAATTCCTTAAAGATGCTCAACCACAGTTAAAAATATCCTTTGATTATTCATCATATTAGTCTGCATGAAATGAGAGCATGAAATGTATAGTTGCCACGTTTGTTTAGAGAGAGCTACAATAAGATGCAATTGAAATTGGAAATTCCAAGGAACTTTTGGCCATTAAATCTTCATCTTTATTATGGTGTTGTCAGTTGGCTTTTGATACCCTGTTTTCCCTTTCCATAGACATAGCCTACATTTTCCCTTCTCAGCTGCCACCACTTAACCCTGTCACTTAGAGTTCTCTTTCTAAGACTAACTCCCAAATAGAATGCTAGTTCCCTTCCCTCTCCTTATAGCCCCCAACAAGCAGCCAAACCTCACTTCCAGGGGATGGATAGAATGTAACAAAATGATAGCCTTAGGGAATATCACAACATTGAGAATTGCTCCGAAAGCCTTTTGTCAAACTGCACAATACTTTTTCTGGGTCAGGGGCGAAGTGCAGTTATAAGATTGCTTGAAGGTGGCTCAACAGAGTTACAAAAGAGAGATAAATGCAAGTCCATGACACAACCTAAATACTTGAACAGTGAAATGTATTAGGTGTATGGAACCTGGTGAGGGCTGAGTGCCATTTGAGGTGACAAAGCTGCAGAACCCCCAACTGAAATGGGCTTATCCCTTGGGACTATGGCCTGGGAAGGTAAAGCATTCGAGGAACTTGTCACTCTCTCTAGGGACTGTATTAGCTTTTCACATGAAGCTTGCAGGATGGTGTTTTAGTTTGAAGTAGGAGTCAACTTGAGAGCAGTTTGGCTTCTGTTTATAGCTTCAGGCTTTATTTTACTCTGTCATTGCTGGGTCCTGGCCCACCTCTAACGATTATACGGCCTGGGGCATGAGTACAAATTGAGGCCCCCATACCACATGTCTAAATATTTAAAAGTTGTAAATCAAGCTAGCAAACTATTAAATGAAATATGTTCTATCCTCCCACATTGACAAATATACCTTCATAATGATGAAATAAAAAAAAAATACCTGCAAAGTTATGGTTTTTATATGACTGAAAGCTAGGAACTATCAAAAATGACTACTTTAATCATGATTATGTATGTCTGGGTGTTCTGTTCATGGGCCAGATATACTGTATATATAATTCATAGATGGTTATATATTAGTTCCATTAAAATGTTTTATTGCCTTCATTTCAGCAAAATGACTACTTATGTTGTTTTACACAGGATTTTTACATAACATTTATTCTTTTGACAACAATGCCAAATTTGACAAACTTTTCTGAATCTTTGTACTACTTACTTTTTAAAACTAATTTTAATTTGGATACAGTACACTTCCCTGAGCCGGTAGCAGCTGCTATCAATGAAATTCCTAAAGCAATACTTAAATATGTTAAGAATTTTAGCATATGAATTAAGAACTTTATGGGTAATATTTAAATATAGTAATGGGGCAATATAATAAGTAATAATTGCAGAATAGATTACAAAATATATTCTACAATATATGAAAAATATATATTTAATCTTGATTCTGATTTCTATGATTAAACATATATTTTTCATATATTACCTCTTTAAAGGCCTTATTTCCAAGTAGGGTCATATTCTGAGGTACTGGGAATTAGGATTTCAACATATGTATTTTGGGGAAACACAATTCAACCCATAACACTTCATGTTGCAAATGTTATCCCAGCCATGTGAAACTCTTGCAAATATGACTCTGATTTGTGAGAACTTTCAGAAGCATTGATTGAAATATAAAGAAAAGCAAGAAAACAGATGTTTGGTAATATTGAGAATGTTTGCTTTCAAAGACTCTTACTGCTTTCAAACTTGAGAGGAAGAATTTGACAAGTTGAATAATTTATCTTACTGAAATGCTTTTGCAACTGCTGTCCTTCCTGCACTCCAAGCAGTATCCATCTCCACTAGCAGTGACACAACACACAAACTTTCATAGTACATAAACTTGATTGCCTTCTGTTTCAAGGACATATGACAAGAGATGTAGGGAAGTGATTTCTGGGGCCAGAACAGTGTTACTCACAGCAGTAGATGTTCAAGGTTTTGATTATACCATATCAGCACTGAGTGTCAAATCCCAAGAGGCAGAAGATCCCATGTGTACTCTTTATTTTTGTCTTTTTATTCTTGAGTTGTAAGAGTTATTTACATATTTTGTATACTGTATCTTTGCCAAATATATGACTTGCAAATATTTTCTCATTCTATGGATATCTTCCATATTTTCTTGATAGTGCTCTTTGAAACATAAAAGTTTTCACTTTTGATTAAGTCCAATTTATTTATTTATTTTTATTTGGTGGTTTGTGCTTTTGAGAAACCATTGCCTGATCCAAGGTCACAAAGACTTACTCCAATCTTTTCTTCTAAGAATTTTTTTATAGCAGAGATGGGTACTTATGGAATGTGGTAGGGTGACTTTTGAGGATGATTCAAAGGAAGTGAGAAAGTAGTGTTTCCAAATTTCTGATAGATATTAATCTTTGTAATCCAGGATGAATAAATTGGAATTCCTGGGAATTCTCAGAAATTTCTTAAATTATCAACTACTCAGTATTTTTCATAACATTTACTTGCGGGTTTGTAATTAATTATGATTTTCTATAATAATAAACAGTGAATTATTTTTCTCTGGTCCAAGAAGTTTCTGTAAAATAAAATCTAATATGATTTTTAAAAAGGTTTTAGCTTTAAGTTTCAGCTCTTACATTTAGATTTTTGGTCCATTTTGAATTAATTTTTGTATATGGTGTGAGGTGGGAATCCAGATTTATTCTTTTGTATAAGAAAAGCTAGTCATCCCAACACCATTTGTGGAAAAGACTATTCTGTACCAACTGAATTGTCTCGGCCACCTGTTGAGAACCAACTGACCAAAAATGTGTTTATTTCCAGACTCTTAATTTTACTCCATTGATCTATGTTCCTCATGCCAGTTCCTCACAGTCTTGATTACTATAGGTTTGTAGTAAGTTTTGAAATCTGAAAATGTGAGTCCTATCTATCAGTCGGTGTTTCAATGGAAAAACAGAACCAGTAAATTATTCTATGTATACATATATAAAGAGATTTATTGCAAAGAATTGGCTTATGTGATTGTGTGGACTGGCTAGCCAAGTGTGAAATCCATCGGGCAGAGTGTCAGGAGGGGCAGGCTAGATACTCCTGGCCAGATGCTCATGCTGTACTCCCCAGGTAGAATTTCTACCTCCTCAGGGAAACCTCACTTCTGTATTTAAGTCCTTTTGACTAATTGGATCAGGCTCACTCTTTTATCCAGGACAACCTCCTACTGTTAGCTGATTATAGATCTTAATTACATCTAAAGAGTGCCTTCACACAGCACCTAGTGTTTGACTGAATGACTTGTGGACTATACTGTGACAAGCTCGCACATAAAACTGACCATCATATTCTCCATCATGGTTCTTCCTTTTCAAGATTTTGATGTTGTTGTTCTGGGTCCTCTTGCATTTCCACATGAATTTTAGGGTCAGCTTGTTTGTTTCTGCCAGGAGGCCAGCTGAGATTTTGGTAGGGATTTCATTGAATTTGTAGATCAATTTAAGTATTGCTATCTAAACAATATTAAATCTTCCAATTCATGAACATGGGGTATTTTTTTCATTTATTTAATTTCTCTTAATGATGTTTTATAAATTTTAGTGTGCATGTTTTACTCTTTTTATGTTAAATTTATTTCTTAATATTTTATTGTGTTTCATGCTATTTAAATAAAAGATTATTTATTGTTACTCTATAGAGATTAAAAAATTTTTTGTATATTGATCTTATTTCCTGCACCTCTGTTGAACTCATTTATTAGCTCTAATAGTATTGGGTTTTCCTTTTTGGGGGGTAGATTTTCTATCTATAAGATCATGTCATCTGCAAATATAGATTGTTTTCCTTCACTCTTTCAACCTTGATGCCTTTTATTTCTTTTTCTTGCCTAGTTACCGGGGCTGGAATCTCCAGTACAGTATTAAATAGAAATGGTGAATACTTGACATCCATTTCCTAATTTTAAGGGGAAAGCTTTCATGATGCTAACTGTGTGTTTTTCTTAGATACCGTTAATTAGTGTTTTTTTTCTATTTCTATTTTTTGAGTATTTTTTAAATTATGAAGGTGTTAGATTTTGTCAAATGCTTTTGTCTGTGTCTTTTGAGATGATCATGATTTTTTTATCCGTTATTACGTCAATGGTACGTATTATGGTGATTGTATTTTTATGTTAGACCAAGCTTACATTCTTAGAATACTTTCTATTTTGTCATGCTGTATAATTCCTTTTCATATGTTGCTGGATTCAGTTTGCTAGTATTTTGTCGAGGATTTTCACATTTGTTTATAGACATTGGTCTATAGTGTTCTTATGATAGCTTTGCCTAGTTTTGATAACAGAAAAATACTGGCTTCTTATGATGAGTTGGGAAGTATTCTCTTGTCTTCCATTTTTGGGAAGGTTTTGTGAAGGATTTGTATTATTCTTTAGATGTTTGGTAAAATTCACCAGTAAAGCCATTTCAGCCTGAAATTTTCTTTGTGGGAAGTTTCAAAATTACTAATTCTACTTCTTTGTTTGTTAAATATCTATTCAGATTTTCTATTCTTCTGGGTCAGTTTTTGTAGTTTGTATCTTTTTAGGAAGTTGTTCATTTTATCTAGATTATCTAAATTGTTGGCATATAGTTGTTCATAATTTTTATCATTCTTTTAATTCCTATAATATCAGTAATGATATTCTTTCTTTTATTCCTGGTTTTAGTAACTGTTTTTTCTTTTTCTTGGTCAGACCAGGTAGTCTAGCTAAAGGTTTGTCAGTTTTATTAATCTTTTCAAAGAACTATCTTTTATAGAAAACTGTCAACTCTGGAAATGAAATAAACTCCCCTCTGATGTTGCTGTGTGTTGTTGTTGCTATCTGTTTAGTGACTTTCTGAACAAATTCATTATGGTATATATTCCTTGTCATGTATGGCTACTGAAGTCTTTGCTTAGTTAGCTTAGTGATCACCTGATGATTGTACATACATTTTCTTAAACCAGTAAGTCTTTCACCCTTTGTCTTTGCATTTCATGTGTGCTTTGGGGTATCCCTTTCAGTGCTCCAGTGGTCTATAACTCTGCCTTTGCTTTCATTTCCTGCTGGAGCAGGGCCTCAAAGTTAGGGCTTTCTCAAGTCTTCCCTGGGCATTCACACAGCTCCTCATATGAACATGTTCTTCTGTATCCCCAGGAATATGTTGGAGTTTTACAAAGTCCCTTATGAACATCTCATTTCTTAGATCCTTCCTTTGAACTTTTGAGCTTTTTGGTCAGGCTCTTGTTTTCCCCAACTGGTATTGCTCCCCGCAGGCAACTATGAGTGTTTTTCAATAAATGTCAAGAAGCTAGTGGCTTTTCCCACTAAGAAATTCTGAGTTCAGTCAAATAAAGACAAACTCTGTGAATGGGATTTTTCCAGATTGCTTCCAGCCAGGTCATATTGAGCCAGTTCCAAGAGATGGGGCTTCTGAGATGCTCCAGCCGCCTTAGCCTCCTCCAGTGACTGCTAGGCTGCTGGTTTTCACAGCTGTTATGGAGAGAAGGCTGCTGATTTTTAAGGTTATTGCAGAATTCAGAAGTTGGGAATAGGACAAGTAAAATTCCACAGAACTCTGTTGTCACCAAATTTCAGCCTTTTTGTTGTTTTTGTTAAATAAATGCTCCTCAGAGTGTTGCAAGCCTTTTGTTAATTTCCAGAGTTCTAAAAATGTTGATTTTCACAATTTTTTTTGGCAATGTTCTCATTAATTCTATGAAGAAATAGATTTTTCGAGGTATTTCCTACCTCTACAGGGGCCTCTTGTTCATGTCTAAGGACGGTACTGGGTGAGTGCTGTCTTAGAAGGCCTGTGAAGCTATTGTTCTTTGTTACAACTTTCCTTTGTTAAACCTGTTCTCTAAAACAGGGCAATATGTTGAAATTCTTTACATACATCATCTCTCTTCTTCAAAACAGCTCTCCAGGGAAGATGTTTTGACCCCTCTATTATCAGAGAAACTAAAAAAGTTTAGAAGGCTTTAATTGGACCTAGTTTGTATCCATTTTCTTCAGTGTTAATCTTTTGAAATTATTGAATTGATTAATTTGATTCTAGTGAAACCTGGAGAGCACCAGTAATATATCACTCATGTTGGTTTGAGGCTGCCTCCTGGTATATATCTTGAGCTTTCCTGATAGGGAAACAGATCCAATCCAGCAAACCCTAAGCATTGATTCCGTTCAATGAATTTTTATTAATCACCTACAAAAACGCTCGGCCAAGCTCTCTGGAAACTACAAAGACTAAGCTTTGCCCTCAAACTGCTTACTCAGTATTGTAGGGGCTGAAAAGAAACAGGCCATCCAAAGCATCAGCAAGTACTTTTGACCAGCCATTTTCTCTTCTCCCTCTCCCCTACCACCATCTTATAAGCCACTAATGTATCTTATTTTAAATTCTATAGTAACCTTAGTACCGATATATCTTCTTTCACCCTTGCCTCCTACAGACTGTTTTTCATCACAGAAATCAGAGTGAGCTTTTAAAAATGCTTCTGCCCCATTAGGCCTTTCATTCCCCAGGACTTCTCATTTGGAATAGATTCCCAACTCCTTATGTACCCCTCTATCTCCACTCCTAGAACAGCCAGCATCCAGTAAATATTCATTTAAGAAAGAAAACATCTCGGTGTCCTCTTCTATGAGATGACTATAGCAGTATCTGTCTCATAGAATTGTCATTCATAGTAAGAAAATGAATATAAAGTACTCAATACTTGGTAGAACTCAATATTCCACAAATGAATCAAATAATATTTGTTGATCAACTAACTCTTTCTCACCCCTCTTATAACATATGAAAAATTCTAGGATAGGGCATGATATATAATTAAGTTTAATGAATTTAAGTTGTATTTCTTTCTTTCTTTCTTTCTTTCTTTTTAATCTTCTGAAGTCTGCAGTCTGTAGAAATAGCATAGCGGAATAAAAGTATCTGTATTATAGGATGTGAAGATTGAATGAAATAATAAGATGAAGTGTGTGAAGTAGCTAGCACTGTGCCTAGCACACATTAGGAGTTTAATAATGTTCCTGGACATCATCATTATTATTATTGTTATTTCAGCAAAGAGACTGTGCCTTCTTTCCAGCTAGAGTCCTTCTGGACAGCATTTCCTGCTGTAAACCCCAGTGAAAGACCTTGAAGCCTTTATTTCTTTTTCTCTTATTGGCCTTTGGCTAAAGTCCCTTTGTGCAGAAAGGCAAAGTGACCAGCTTTTAATGAATTGTTTTCTTCTCTTATCTGCTTCCAAGCCTTAGGCACAGTGAAGAAGTGTAGCTGGGTGCTGGCCCAGCCCAAGAAGTGATAATGCAATTTTCAACAAAAGATAAACTCAAGGATAACTTTCAACACAGATACTGAGGCAGTTCAGGGTGGAGGTGCCTTGCTGAGGGGAGACCAAGAAGTCACTTAAAAGCTGAGCCGGGACACAGGGGACCATTACTCCAGTGAAGTAGCTAACTGCTGTGTCTTCATCAAACCGCTTGAGACTCAGCACTCAGCAGAGAAGGGGCAGATGGAGGGAATGTGGAGAGATTAGATAAGAAGGATTTCCCAATCCCTGTGGGAGATAGATCCAAAAGTACAGAAGGTTGAGAAGCCAAACTTTTATATCCCAATCCACCCCATCACTCAACAATTCCCAGTGAATGAATAGGGTGTGGAAAGCTTCCAATTAAAACGATACTTGTGAATATTGGCAAAGCCTATCTTTGTGTGCAGGGCACATTTAAAGAGAGAAGAGGGAAGATAAGTCCTTGCTTTCTAGGAGCATACATGCTGAAAACTTGTCCACCAGGCCATGAGCTTCTTAGCCTATGGTCAGTCATAACTGTGTATTTCCACACGTATCACAGTACCTAGCACATAGTGGATGCTCAACAAACGTGTGTTAAATTGAACAACAAGAATCTCTGTCCTGAAATCTTTTCTCCATGTTATGACAAGGTTTTATTCATTTGCTCAACACATTTTAATCAAGCTCCTTCTATGTTCCAGGCCTCTGACTATTAGAAGCTATTTTTAAGTCATACATGTGGGTGCCGGGCAACAAAACTAATCCAAAAGTCCTCATTCTACATCACTTACACTTTCCCTTTCTGTGTTTATGAGTTTTAATATCAGCTTCTGCTCTAAGTTACAGAGCAAGCACTTTTCAAGGAATGGAGAAAATCTGCACCCTAACTTTTGCTATGGGTGAAAAGAAAGCCTCAGGGTGTGGTTTACAGCACTGCTTCTCAAATTGCAATGTGTGTATAGTATAAGTCACTTGGCGATGTTATTAAAATGCAGATTAGGAAAGAGTAGGTCTGGGGTAGGGCCTGAGACTCTGCATCCTAATGTGCTCCCAGCAGGTGCTGGTGCTTCTGGTCTGCATACTCTGAGAAGCAAAGATTTAGAGAAAAGATAGCTTTCTGGGTCCCAGTCTTTCTCTGTCATTCATTAGCCAGAGACTCTGCATATATTGCTTACCTTCTTTGGATCACAGTGTCTTCACTGCAAACTGAACTTGAATTCAACATCACCAAAGAGTTCTTCTAACTCTAAATTTTGTGACTCATTAAAATTCAATTTGCTATTTTTTCTATTATAGTAAGATCTCTTCAAGTTCTGAATTTAGTACAATTTGCTCTTGGGTCCTCTTCCTCTCTTATGTGCTTCCATCCTGCCCGTTCCACGCAGATCAGTGAGAATGATTTTGCAGAGAACTCCCACATGAGAAACTCCCATCATCATGACCACCAAATTCTGAAGGGTTGTGATATTGTGCTCTCCAGAGAGAAGGAGAAATGACTGTCCTTTTCCTGGTCAGTAGCAGGCTCCGTTTGTCTCCAGTTAAACAGAGCAGCATTTTCCTCTCATATTTTTTTACCAGGCTCCCTCCTTATGGGCTGAGTACCTCTGTCTGAAGTTGAGCAAGGGGATCACTGCAGGAGGCAGTGTGATGTGGTGGCAGACACAGCGCCCTGTGTCTTCACCTGTGTGTTTTTAAGGCTCTTTTCAGATGATCTTGTTGCCTGACCAGCAGCCCTTGAAGGCTGATGGGAAAATAAAGACACTGGATTGCATGTGTGAGTTGTGAATACAGGTTCATTATTAATTCACACACTCATAGAGCTTTCTAAGGGAAATAATCAAATATTATAGCAGAAAGAGTTTATGAAATGTTATGAATAATCTTGACCATCTTAAAGGGTAGCTGAGCATAATGATCAGTTCTTTGCATAAATGCTGTACTTAGCGTTTGATTTTTTTTTCAGCTTAATGTTCAGGTTTTTTTCTTCTCTCTTTGATCTTTGGTCTTTATAATCAGCATCAGTGTTGACAATTTCTCATTGCTTCTCTCTCAAACTTATGCATGCACACGCGCATGCACACACACACATATTCATATTCATATGTACTCCCAAAGCAACAGTGAGCGTCTTGTTATCTCAGGCAATGTTTCTCCACTTAAGCTATACATTACCCATACTAGGGCTCCTCCCCAGACAAATTAAATCAGAATCTCTTAGGGGGTGCAGGACATGATATTTTATCAAATCACCTAAAGTAATTTTATGTGCATGCACTCTGATTTGAGAAACACTCTCTCCTATCCCCTTCTTGCCTGAGAGGGATGTGCATTAGACTGCCCAGTTCTAAAATATTATAGATACCAGAGGACTTAAAGCAGCAGGAACTCTGAGCCTAGATAATCACATGCCTACTGCACCGTCAGGATTCAAGCAGGAAAGCAGAACCTGCTCTGAGTATTTAACCCAGGGAAGTTAATATAGGGGACTGGTTATACAGGTCATAGACTTGCTGAGAAGCCAAATGAGGGATGGTGATGCTACTCAAAGGTAAGCAACAGATAGAAACTGCAATCATGTCTAGACTGGAGGGACAAAAAGAAGGGGAGGTTTTTACCACAGCCTAGGAGTAGAATCATCTGGGAGGCTGAAATGATGGCAAGCCTGTCTGTGGGCCCTGGAGCCATGAGAAGATACTCTTGCTCATTACCCAAGACTGAAAGAAGGGGAAGAAACAACTTGGCTTCTCCCTTCCTCACCACTTCCAAATGCCAGCCAGTGCCACCTATTTGGGAAATATATAAGAAGCTACCTGATACAAGAAACCTGAGAATTGCAACCTGGAGAGGTCACCTCCTTTGCAGGTGCTGAGCAGAGCAAGGAAATGGCAGGGAATGAAGCAGAGGCAGACAGGCCCAGCACTAGCACCATTATCCCAGACTGACTTCTATGCCACTAGAAAGCAGGGGGGTGGAGGTGGACTAAGAGGAAACTAAGTTAAAGACAGTGTATTCAAAGTTCTATCCTTGCCCAGCCTTCAAATTGAACCATCCAGTAGACAGTTTGGGTTGTAGAACTGGGACATGGGATGGAGGTTAGGATCAAAGAGGTAGATGTGTCATTTTGCCTAAGCTGATGACCAAAGCTTTGAAGGGGGCGAAATTCCCAAGAGAAATTGTAAAAAGGGATAAGAATAAGACCTCTTATATTTGTACGACTGTTTATCATTTTCAGAACATTTTTTCTTATCTCTTTTGATCATACAGTCATCCAATAGCTTTGACTGGTATTTTACTTTCCTGTCTAGAAAAATGGAAAAGTAAATGATCATGCCTGTGTTATTTCTTATTTCAACAAGTTCTTTTTAATTATGTAGAAGAGTGCTCCGAGTCTAGATATCAATATTTATTAACTCCTGGAGGCTAAAAACAGGTACCGAAGACTTAAGAGATTTGCTTCCTGGGATTCTAAGGGTAGAATTTGCTAACTCTGGCAAACACTTAGTGCTATTCTATGCCAGGTGTCATAATACTGTCTTCTAAATCCCCACTCAATTCTGCATCAGTAGTATACCTTTATTTTAAATTTAAAATCCATTCATACTTATTTTTTTCAAACTAGAAAAATGAATTAACTATATTTTAATGAAAACAATACTATTTCAGTTTTATTACCAACTATGATTTACATAGGTTTCACCATAACTCACACGGTCTGTGTAAAATGTTCAAATTAACACATTACAAAATTACAGAATATATAGAACAAAATCATTTGAACTGAATCAGTCTGCTTACACCTTCTAGATTGGTGATGTGTTAATATTTAATATTGGAAACAGTGCACTCACTTGACACATGCAGTATAATAAAAGATTAAGTTCTTAGATGATGCAGCAGTTAAAATGTAGTCTTACCAAAACAATAAAGTTGTGTTTAAAGGAAAAAGTATTTTTTAAATTTCAATTTAAGCTAAAATTAAATAGAATTCAAAATTCATTTTCTCAATTGAAATAGCCACATTATACTGTTCAATACCCACATGAGTTTTATGGTTATCATACTGGACAGCATAGCTCTAGATCATAAACTCAGTAGCAGCAGCAATTCTGTCCATCTCGTTCATGCTTTATTCCCAGGGTATAGCAGAGCCTGGTGCACAGTAGGAGAAAAGTAACAATTTGTTCTATTAAAATGAAATAATGGGTTTAAGACAGTGACTGGTTCTTAGTAGGCATTTGTTGAAATATGAATTGAATGAATGTTATGCCATGTGTTCATTCATTTACCAGTGACCTGGGCTTTAGGCAGCCTCAGGGAGCCCACTCTGCACTGATGACTCAGAAAGCCAGTGACCTTGTGGCTTCCACCTTGTGGCTTCATGGCAGCCAGTCCTGAAAGCTCCTTCTACTAGTGGGAGCTAGTGTTCGGCCTGCGTCACTGAATTAAGAGGGAAAAAAATCAAGAAGTCAGGATTTCTAACCCTGGAAAAGTACTCTAGTAGTTAGAGCACAGGGAGATTTGATGTTTGGGGGCAAAATGAGATGCATTCTATTAAACTTGGTACCTGATGAGGTCCTTACACTGGGGTTGGGAAGAGGTGTGAGGCATCCTTCAGCACAGAGCCCCACCCCTATGCTCACAGACAGCCCCCCTCAGTTCTGTTTCAGAAAGATGCACTGGTTAAAACACTACAGAACTCAGAACTTCTGCAGAACAGCATTTGTTTGAATCATTTTAGGGCAAAAAATGGAAATTTAAAATATTGGGAATAGCAGTCTAACAATATTTCAAAGCAGCATTTAGCAGGCTACATTTCCTCTTGGATTAATATTTATATATTATGTTATATGTTATACATTATAACATACATAATAATATATATGAATAATAATATATAATATTATATATATGAATATATAATACTTGGGTGATCATCCTAACTAAAGAGAGGGGGTAAATTGTAAAGAGAAGCACCACAAAGTTGCAAAGTAAAATGTTCCTATTTTGGAACAGGGTGGATTTTGAAACAGTTCACCACACTGGCAGGCAGATCCGCAGGGAGTCAGGATAGCGGGGAGGAGGCAGCGGATTTCTATACCCCTGCCCCACCCGCCCCCCAGTGCAGCAGAGATCCTGGGAGACCACAGTTCTGAGTGGGTTCCTTGCTCAGCCTCCAATTGTCTATGGGTAATGGGTGCCCTGAGAAATCCTCCTTGCTTCTGTTTTTTTTGTTTCCCACAGCAGAATATACATAACATAAAAATTACCATTTTTACAAATTTTTAAGTATACTTAAAACACGATGTTATGCAATCATCATCACTGTCTAACTGCAGAATACTTCGTCGTCCTTGAAGGAAACCCTATTCTTATGAAGCAGGCTCTCCCTGTCTCCCCCTGACCCATGGCCTCTGACAGCTACTTGTCTTCTTCCTGTCTCCATGGATTTGCCTCTTCTAGACATTCGATACGAATGGGATCATGAAGTATGTGGCCTTCTATGATGGCTTCTGTCATTTAGCACAGTGTTTTCGAGGTTCATCCCTGTTATATAGCCTGTATCTTCCTTGTGTTTGGATGACCTTAAGAGACTTTCTGGCATTGTAATAAGAGGCCTGGCATAGGAGCCATGCAGGCCTGGGTTTGAATTCCAGGCCTCTTTGAACTTTAGTTTCTTGAGATGCTAAATGAGAATGTCCTGAGATGTCCACCCCAGAGTCCTTGGGAGGATTCATTTGCTAATATGGAACTAATCATTTGCTAATTCAGCAAATGTTAATTAAGCAACGACTATGTACCAGGTCAAGGCTTTGGGAATACATTGGTGAACAGTATCAGGTAAGTTCTTTGTCCTTGTAGAACTTGATTCTAGTGGGAGAAATAGGCAATAAACACAGAAACAAGTAAATATAATAGGAAGAAGAATGGGTGATTTATAATTGTCTGGGGGTAGGAAAGGGCTGCTTTTAACAGCTTGGTGAGCAAAAGTTTTCTCAAAAAGAGCTGACATTTTGAGCGACATCCGAGGAATGGAACGAGCCAGCTTTGTGAAGAGCTGTGGGGAGAAAGGCTATTCTAGGCAAAAGAACAATAAGAGCAAAGGCCCTGAAGTGGATAAGGGTTTGGCACAATCATGGAATGGAAAGAAGGCCAGTGTGGCTGAAATTGGGTGAGTGAGGGGTGGAAAGAGGAGCAAGAGCCAAATTTTGTGGGGGTATGTGGACATCGAAATCCAGGAGTGATGGATGCCATGGGAAGGTTTTAGCTAAAGAAGTGACATGTTCTACTTTATCACCAGAAGGGAGTCTGGCAGCTGTGTAGATACTGGGGAGGGTATAAGCAGAAGCTGGAAGACTAATAAGGAGGCTGTTGTACTTGTCCGTGTGTGAAATAGGTGCTTTGGTGACTTGCCCTACGACGGGAGTAGGTAAGTTGTAAAGAAGTAAGAAGAGCTGAGATGGCCTGGAGAGGAGGCAAGTGTGAAAGATTAAATAACAAAAAATAAACAGAATAAATGAAATCAAGTGAAAAAGGTCTGCAAAATGCCTGACAGGGCCTAGAACAGAGCTGGTATTTAATTCATGTCCCATTCCCACCCTACCTACACACCCCATGCACACACTCATAAACTTTGGTATCTTTTTGATGAAGCCTTTTATGAGTCTCATCCTCAGCTGGGTTTTTCCATTACCAGGAATGAGTGAGAACTGCAAGGAGAGCGACATGGATATGTCTGTGATTTTCATGAGATAAATAGAACGTAAGTCTACCATTTTCTAAACTAGAATGTTTGACCGCTTACAGTAGCTTGGCCTTCAGCAGGTGTTAGAGAAGTGGAGTCCTGTGCTAGGAGAGGTGGGGCTGCCAGAGCCCAGTTGGGCAGGAATTTCCTTCCTCTGCTCTCCTTTCATATTTGTTCACACTATGTTGTGGTCCATGGCTTAGTTCTCTGAGCAGGACCACTCATCTTTGTGTCCACTACCCGAGCACAAAGATGGCATTTGATTAATACCTGAACAGTCCATGAGTGAGTAACGGAACACATCAATGCTCGCCTGGCTTAGAGCACAGAGTCTTCTGGAGTTTCAGAACAATCTTTTAGGTTTTCTTTTCTGTGATCATAATAGCATCTTCTCAAAGGATTGTGAGGATTAAGTGTGCTAATTCACTTAGCACGGTGCCTGGCATGTAACAAGCCTTCGATGGAATATCACTATTAGTACTATTACTAGGGGTCTGCTTCTATGGCTTCTTCTTTTAGACTTGTTGTATAAATGGCCCACAGAGACTCCTTTTGGAGGCCTGGATTCAGAAAGAAATGGATGAGAGCCAATCTCTAGGAAAAAAGGGCCCTGGTACCTAAACAACCCCCCTACACCCCCACCAGTTCTCACTGTCACTAGGGACTTGAAAGTGGAATTAATAAAGTGCCTTAGGTTCACTGCCAGGTCTTTTACAACCTGATTTTCTGCATGTTGTGTACCAGATGAGACATAAGGGATTGCAAATGCCAATGGAAAGTGGGATATTGTTAGCCAGGGCCAATAGAAATATGTTTGTGAGAGAGGGCAGAACAAAGGCTTGAAGGCCTGATGTTGACAGAAACCATGATATTGTTTAATATATGACTTCATCCTAGTAAAAATGATAGCTCCCCTAGGCCTGCCAGGGAATGGGAGGACTGGGTTATCTGTACCTACACATGGTGGGAACCTCAGGGGCACTGGCAGCCTGCGTGTGACCTTGACCCAGCCCCCACATGCGCACACCAGTATGTTCATGGTGTGTCTGAGGAAGGGGCTTAACAACAAGGTGTCCACCTTGGAGTTAAAAGTTTGGATCCCAGCTTTGCCATGCACTAGCTGTAGCAGAGGCCCCCACTGAGAGCCTGGGTTCTCCCTAATGTAAATTTAGAAAACAGTTGAACTCCCATAGAGTTGCTGTGATGAATAAACAAAATAAATAAAGTAGACAAGATTTAAAGATGTGTTAAATTAAAGAGAGTCCTTGGTATTCGCACTAACTTCACCTGCTTGTGTGTGACCTCCCCCCGCACCTCCCCCACAACACAGCAAGCATTGCAATTTCTGTCTCCATCTCCAGCTTCCTCCCTTCTTTATGTAAATCTGTTTTATTTCATTAGGCCCTTTGCTTGGTGTGTAAAGGTTACTGGGCTAAGAAAATGGAAGGCCAGGGAAATATCTAAGAAAACATTGGCCACTTGGGGTCCTTATTCTTGCCCAGCCAGAAGATCCCAGCTACTCCTCTACCTGCCCCTTCCCACTCCATCTGACCCTTTATTTTATCCATTCCATCCATTGTAAATGGAAGGAAGGAAGTGTGAGGCTTTTATGGCACAGGGGGAACCTCTGTGAACACCAATTGGAAATTCTTAAACAGCAAGCTGGAGCATTTATTCAGTGTTATAAACACTGGGATCCAGGAACTGGACTTGATGAAAGTTTCGTTTGTCACTCTCCTTCCATTTTCTTCCTCTGAAAGTTTCCACTGGAAATTCCCCAGCTTTGGTTTGAGTGTTTGGCTCTGTAATCTTGGAGACATTCAGCATACACCCCACAATTAAGACTTTGCAACTCCACGTAGTGCTTCTTAAGAGAAAGTTAGATGCAATTAGATCATTTGAAGATGGATTAGCCTGCCGTCTGCACAATATTAAGAAAAATCACATTGGCAAATGACGGGACCTCTTTGAAGAGCTCTGAAGGAAAGCCGTTAATAAGCTCTACATTGGGTTTCCCCCAGTTCCTGAAGGGTTAACACAGTTTGTGGGAAAGGAAAAAAAAAATCCCCTGTGGTATTAAAATGCTGTGTCAGACATTTGTAAACTCTCCTTTGTAGCTCTGCCCCCAGGCCTGGCTCACTTCAGTTGAGATCAGGTTAATAAGAGCTCTTGCTGCCTGGTAGTTCCTAATGGGGTTACAGTCTAGTGCCCGACCACTGAAAAAGTTATTATCATTAATGTTATTATCATTATCATTAAAATACTGAGGAATTTGATTCAATAAGGTGAAGGACATCTGTTGTTCTTGCTTGCCCAGTATCCATTCATCCTTCTTTTGCTTCTTTTGACAAAAGCAGCTTGCTTCTTCTTTGGGAAAAATCGCCTCAAGTCCACTCTCAGGACAGGTGGAGCTGACTTATATCCAAACTGGGGTGACCACATGACCAAGCCAATTCAGTTGGTATCATTGGAATCCAACCATGCCCCAAGCCACTGGACTTGTCGGTTACATGAGGCTATAAACACCTCTTTCCTTTACCCTCACTCTAGCTTTTTTTTTTTTTTAGCTTCTGCCAGGTGGACTTAGGTTTTCTGCCATTTGCGACTAAGAGTCCTGAGTAATACAAATTAAAGGAATTTATATTATACTAGGCACTCTGAAGGGATAGAAAAGAAACAGAAAAAAAAAATAGTTTTACTCTTAGAAACCACCAAGCTTAGAGAGTCAAGTCTTAGGTATATTAACTACTTAAACAGTGTGGACTATAATTAAATGAGATAGAAAATACATTCTGAGGGAAGTCAAGAGTGGGACATATTGATGTAGGTGGGTAGGTGGGTGGGCCTGCTGCCAGAGGATAAATTTGGACCTGGTCCTAAAAGTTGGAGAGGATTAGGTGAGACCCAGAGGATGTAGTGCTTTGCACCAGGCACTGGGAGAACTTCATTAAAAGGAAGATCTGCTGTGAAAAAGAAGTGGAAAGTGAGTTTTTGACATATAGTCAGGACAGGTACCAGAGGACTTAGAATCCTAGGATGAAAAGTTTGAACTTACTGAATGGTTCTCTATTGTGGGCTTATATTCAGATGGAGAAATTCACCTCTTTGTGCTACCAGTTTAGCCCAGTATATGGCACCGCAAGTTTCATCTGTGATGAAGAGAAACTGGCGTGGGGGAGAAGGGTCACTGAACTTGGCTCTACCACTTCATAACTGAGTGACAGTGTGTGAGTTTTTCAATCTCAACTTTCTTGTCTGCAAAATGGAGATACTAATAGCTAAATGCTCAGGGTATATGTGAGCATGAGGTGAGCACTTAGCACAGTATCTGCCACACGATAATCATAATAGATATTACCTGTTGAGTGCTAACTAGCGTCCCCCAGGCAATCTGCTAAGCACTGCTATGCCTTTCCTCATTTTATCCTCCCAATAGCCAGGGTTTAAAAAATCTGATTTGAGGTAACATTTTCATTTCTGTGCATAATCACACAATAGGCCTTATTAGAGCTCAAACTGACTATTCTAAGATCTGAGTGTACATACCTGAACATTCTTAGAAGGTGGAAGTTAAAAGTTCTGCTTTCTTAATAGATATCTTAAATTTTTAAAAATTTAATATAATCACACTAAAGAATTTTTGGAAACTATATTAAAAGAAAAAATGTATACATAACTCCACTACCTACAACAAAGTCATGATTTCCTAATAGAGAGGTTAAGAGTATCTTCTTCCAGTTCCACCGGTTATTCACAAGTATGATCTTAGGCAAGTTACTTTAATTTCTGTCAGCCTCAGTTTTCTCATCCATCCATATGGGATATTGATAGAAGCTTCCTCATAGACTGTTTTGGTAAGGATTAAATGAGATAATTTGTGTTTTATAGAGCACATGGCACATAATACACACTAATAAATGCTATTAATGCCTTTTACTCATTTTCCCCATACTTCTTACATGTGACTGCAATAACCATATATGTATAATTGCTTCCGTCTTTTTTTACTCAATATTGTACCTTAGATATTTTCCATATAGTAACATAATCTCCCTATCTCTCATTAATAATATATGTATTCTCCAGACTGAAATCACTATAATTTATCAATTCCCCCCCCCCCCCCCGCTTCTGTAACATTTATAAATAAATACACCCACCTTTATATGTATGGTTCTTAGAGTTCTCATCTCACTGCACTGTTTCTTTGAGCTCAGATTATGATTCGGCCCACGCCTTTTTAGGAAGTAGAGAGAATGAGTGACAGCCAAGTTAGCAAAGACGTCTGACAAATTGTGGATTATGCTGGTTTGATGGACTGGCACAGAAAGTTATGATTGTCATTGTTTTTCTATCAGTGAATTCCCTTCAGGGTGATCATTCATGCCTCATCTTTCAGGTGGCTTTATTGTGAGTCTGAGTGTCTGCTCAGTCTCCCCACCTTCTTGCTGATAGAGAAGGGGGAATCCCAGTACCTTTTAGCTGGAAGTTATTCCTCTGGTCTCCTGTATCTTATTTCTTGGAGTAGCACAGACTCTGCAAAAACAATTTAAGGTTGTCTTCCTGTTGCCTATCAAAGCCTCAACCTCTTACCTTAGAGTAAAGGTTCCATGAGTACTTTGAAATTGGACCCTCCCGTATACACCTGGAGTTACCAGTAAGCCTGTCCTGCAGATCCCTGGTTGACAGACACACAAAGCTAAGGGCAAAGGTGAGCTTTTCATTTCTTCCTCAGGCCCTAAAATTCCTTTGAAATCTTTCTGATCTGTACCTTCAGGGATCATGCAAACAGCTTGAGGAAATTTTAAAATTGTGTTTGCTCCAGATAAGCATTCGGGTCAAAGGAAATATCTTTGCATGCCTTCCCAATGAACAGAATCTTGTCTAAGTTTAGAAAAGGCCACCAAGAACAAAAAATGGCATTCAGCATTTATGCAGTACATTGAGAAATAGTTTCTGAAGGATAAACAGCAAAGAAAAATACCCTGGAGCAGTGGCAGCATTCTGGAAATCTCAAACCCTATGGACACTTGGAGCGAGTAATGAAGTCCATGAACTATCTATGATATTTCAAAAATCCTATTGGTAACTGTATGTGATTATTTTGTTAAAATAGCATAGGACAACTAAAGCCACAGATTTATTTGTTCACCTCAAATTAGATAAATTAAGTGAAAAAATATTTTCATTCTCATGCTAATTAGAAGCTTTAATTGACAGTAATATTTTAATGTATTTATTTGGTATATTTTAATAAATTTGGTTAACTGTTTTTATTTTTTAAAAAATATTAATTTTAATAATAAAGGGAAAATTTACTTTTTTAACTTAATTATCTATTAGTTAATTGCGATCATTTTAAAAACTGTGCGAACTTGGACAAGCTAATTAACTACTAATAAGGGCATTTATAAGGTGTGTGGTCATGAACACAATATTTAAACTACCTGGGCCTCAGTTTCCTCATTTATAAAATAATAATAATATACACTCCTCATAGGGTTATTATAAGCAATAAAAAGCACAATATGCAAAGCACATAGTATAGGGACAAAGGATCTGACACACAGTCAGAATTTAATATATAAATATTTTCCCCATAAAATCTTCAAATTTACATATTAGACAAAACCATTTCTAGCATGGATCCTTGGGCACAGAGAGATATAAAATTTAAAAACGATTCTTGGTGAAAACTTTGGAGGCTAGCTCTTTGGCTTCAGCTAGCATTGGTGCACTTAAAACAATTATTAACACTGTCATCAGAATGAAACATCCACTGAAATTTATTTCCATTTCATAGCTGCCAAGCAACATTCCTATGAGCACTTTCACACCTGGCATAACATACCTTTTCTCCCTGCACCTACCCCAGTGGCTGACATTCACCCAGTTCCTGAAGGCAGAGGTGGAGCTGAGTGCTGTGTCTAGGAAAAGAGAAGCTGATGGGGTTTCTTTGGATTCTTGCCCAAGGGCCTGCTTCGTTTGTGGTGGCATCAATACCACTTTTGTTCCATTTTCTGGGGCTGGCCCACAACTGAATCCAGAGAGAGGCTGGCTGCTCAGAGCTGCCTTGGCCCACCAAGGACAGACAGTGCCAACCCGAGCCAAGAGATCACTATGCCCCCATCATCTGGCATGGTGGTTCTCCCCACTGGGGAACCAATATCAGGGAATGTTGACTCCCATTTTGATGTTCCAAATTTCATGGAGGTAAATTAGAGGTTTGAAAGATGTTATCATTGTTAAAGAGGCCAGAACCATCTCCATAGAACCAGTATATCTTTATTACTTATAACACATAATAATTGCCTTGTACTCGTGCAACTAAATTATCGTTTACTCACTCATCAGATATTAATTGAATTCCTACTAGGTGCCAGCCATTTTGCTCAATGTTAGAGACATATAGATGGAAAAATGGCATTCCTGCCTTTAGAATCTGATAGACTGCGGAATAAATTATTACCTGCTTAGACAGGCACAACATAATGTCCTGGAGACAATAATAGGTACTTAGGGAAAAGGAAACAGCCTGCCCAACTAGCTAATAATAATAGCTACAATTTATCAAGTATATGCTCTGCCCCTCACTGTGCTAAGTACTTGGCATATATTATCTCATTTAATTCTTAAAACACACTTATAAAACTGATTATCTGATGGTCTGATTATTTTCTTACCTCTCTAGGGAAAGCTTTGTATGAAAGGAAATGGCCTGTATGAGAGTCTTTAAAAAAGAATAAGGCATGGCAGAGGGAATGCTGTTAGCATTAATATGATGGCTAGCTGGAAAGCCAAGGGAAGGAGGGAGCAAATGGGGGGATTGTTTTATGAACTGTATAGATGTCTAACCAATGTACCATATACTTGAAACTAATTTAAATAAATAAATTTTTAAAAAAGAATAGGAGTTTGCCAGCTGGACAAGGTATGGGGTAGGGAGCCATTCCAGGCTCAGGAAATAAAATGGTCTGTTTGGAGACCTGCAGATGCTTCAGTATATTGGAATGAAGGAAGTATATAAGAAGTATCCTGATAAGAGGATAGTGAAGTTTTCAGGGAATTAGATCTCAAATTAGCCCTTTGTAGCTTCTAGATCTTCTATTCCTAAAGAGTCCTAGGATAGCATCTCTTCATGACCCAGCATGTACCATTTAAGTTTGAGAAACTTTGATTTAGAGTTCTGGACAGAACTGGGACTAGAGATAAAAATTTTGGAGTCATGAGTATTTCAATAGAAGTTGATTTATGGATAAGATCATCTAGAACAAGCCTGTAGTGTGAGACAAAACAAGAGTTCAGTCCTTGGGTGAGGAAGACAAGCCACGGAAGAGAATAAGCTTATGGCAGTAATAAATATGGGATAATAGAACAGTGGCATTGAGAAGAGAAACTGAGAATTTTTGGAGACCTCAAGAGTTACAGACTGAATGTAAGCAATAAGAGTATTGGAAAAGCCAAAGATTACATGAAGTTATCTATCTTGGAAGATGGAACAATGCTGATACCAAAGGCAAAGATGAGATCACTTAAAATGGAAGCGTATTTGGGGGCAGGGTGGGAGAGGGACAATGGAGGAAAAGTTAACTTTAGTTTTATATTGTGTTTGAGTTTTTTCTTAAAACAGAGAGCCTGCTGTAAGAAATGTGATTAGCTGATAGCCTCTAGCTGCAGTACGTTGATGATTTGCCATAGCATGCCAGTCGAGGTCACGCTCTCCATAGGCAACTCACAATCAACCAGCATCTAAGTTCAGGAGAGGTAATAGATCTGAGCCATTCTGTCCCATTTTGGCCTCCTGATAAGCAATCACTGCTCTGGGGCCTCTTCACTGGGCTGGCTCACACTCTCAGAGCTGCACTGCAGTTCAATGCTCTTCTTCCCCAAACCTTTCTTTCCCCTCTCTTCTCAGATGTCAGGCTTGTGTCACAGTCTGGAGCCTCTCCCTGCCTGATTCAGTCTTTCATATCTTTTCACCCACAATTACTCTCCAATAAGTTTCTTATACTTTTAACTCTATCTTAGCATCTGCTTCCTGAGGACTAGAACTGATACAGATGATGATTGCACATCCCAGTGGATTATGTTGGAAAGAAAATGGTATAAGTCTAAAAGACAGTCGGGATTGAGCGATAACTGAATCCCAAGGGGCCCCCAACAGTATCATCAAATCGGGGAATGGAGAACCAAGGTTTAAGCCTTAATTGATAGTCATAATTGGGATGGGGTTTAGGAGGAAGGGAGTTCAGGATAGGAGGAGAAAAATATTAGAAAAACAGAAGGAAAACCAAGAAAGTACAAGACCATAGAAACCATGGAGGAGAGAGACTTTTTAGGAGCAAGTGATAAACAGATCAGATGTCTCAAGTAAATCTGCATGAAGCATAAGATCTTGCATTGAGAGACTGAAATTGTGTTTGGCCATTGAGAGATCATTTCATAGAAAGAACGGGTAATAGGTGCCAAATTTACAATAAGAAACAGTGGAAAATTATTGAAAGTAATGACAGTAGACTTCATGTTTAAAATGTTTGTTAAGGGAAGGAAGTAAATTGGACTAAAATAAGTAAGACTGTGTGTGTGAGTGAGTGAGTGTGTGTGTGTGTGTGTGTGTGTGTGTGTGTGTGTCTGTGTCTGTCTGTCTGTCTGTCTTTGGGAAAATCTGACCATTTCTGGAAGAGAGCTTTCAAGAGGTTGAAGAGAAAAATCACCATTGTGAGGTTAAAATTTGGAAGGCAGTGGGGAGAGAAAAGCTGCTTAGGCCATCATAACAATAGATGGCAAAGATGATAAGAATGACTGAGAACCACCATGTTCTACGTCAAAACCGGTGTGAACAGAGATGAAATGTTACTCCTGAGCAATATATCTGTGTAATCAATCTGTATTTGTAGTGTTTAGGCTTTATAGCTCTGTCCTGGACCTTCGACTCGTATAACTATGAAGAAAACCTTTATTCTTGACATCCCTACAGGAAAAAATTCACTAAGTATGAAAGTGCTTAGCTCTCAAGTATTTTTTCTATTGAAATAATTGTTTCAGTAACATAGTATCTGCAAACCTGTGGTATCTTAAGAACGTGACTGTACATTTGGAGCAGAGTAGAGCCCGGTGCAGCAGGCTGAAATCACCTGAATGGCAGAATCCACAGCAACTCTCATTAGTATTAGCCAGATGTGGCTCTAAGAGCCAGTTCATACAGAGGCCCTTATACTGTTCTCATGAAGAGAAAAAGCATCAAAAAGCAAAGACATGAGCCAGGCATGTCAGTTTCTCCAAAGCTGCCAACTGATATGTCTGCAAGTACAACTTAATGCTTGCTAGTGACCCCCAAAGTCCTGCAGCAAGACAAAGCTCTCTGTTCCTCTGACTTTGAAGCATAACTTGGAGACACCTCGAACAGGACAGATGATAAGCCCCCTTTTGCCTGGTAGTGGGCCATGCAGGTGCTGCCTGTCGGCTTCCAAGCCTATTTTATTCCAAGGCTGGCAAACTTTGCAGGAATGTCATGTGAGGAGATTTATGACACTTTCTGATTCCACCCAGCTCCAAATCACTATATGAATAATCTTTCTCATAGCATACTAGTAATTCTATGAGCAGCCTTAGCCAAAATCAACGGAATGAACAAGCTTAAGGAAATAATTTTTTTTCCTTCTTAAGAAATCATTTTGCTGAAGTTTTACAAACCTCATAAAAATTAAGGGTTCGTTTGAATTTGGGAGAAAGACTTGATTTATCTAAATTCATTTACCAAAAGTATTTAAATGAGCACATGTTGGATGTAAAAGCGCAAAGGAAATAGGACCAATTATGCGTTCTCAACTGTCCAGGCTCTCCAGAGCCCTTAAAAACGCAGCTTTTTCCTCCAGGTGTTAATGGGATCCCGCAAATAGGAAGATGATTTCAGGTAGGGTTGTGACAGAGAGGCTCATAGGGTGGGTGCTATAGAACCCACTGAAGGCTCCTGATCACCATCTTATTCGGAGCAACAATGGAACTCATTGTTATAAGCAGTGTCAGTCACTAAAGAGCTGCCATTACAGAATAGAGCCCAGGTTTCCATAGTCCCAACATGGCCAGAGGTTTCATTCCTCGAGAATGTGTTTATTCAGCCCAGTAAAAACATTAAAAAGAGGAATAAATCTCTGCCGACCCCAAAATGCTTTTCACCGCAGCTGTAAACCATAAAACATTTAGAAAGGTAAGCAGGACTAAAGATAATATAGTTTCCTCAAGCAGCACGAACCTGGAGGTGGCCCTTGCAAAGACAGCTGCAGTGCACAGAGCTTCCCTGCAAAATCATTAAGAGAGGGACAGATTCTATAAGGTGTTAAATTATTAGTAGTAGGTTTTTTTTTTTTTTAAAGGGGGGACGGGCAATAATAAAAACCATGTGTTCAGCTGCCTGTTCGGCCATATAAAATAGAGAGGCCTGTGACTTTAAGTGTTGTAAAAGGGGTTAATTGTCGATTTCTGAATGTGGCAAGTTTATTGATCTTGTTAACAGCAATGGACCATGTGCCGTTGGTTACCATGGCGGGAAAGGAAAATAGCCTTTCATCCTGTCATTCCGTGGACACCCTTTCTGGTTTTGGAGCCCAATTTTAATGTAGCATTAAAATTACTTCTTTCCACTTGTCTGAATGTGTACCCATCCTTAAGTTTCCAGTTTTCCTTACAACTACATTTTTACTGCCATTTTTCAAGTGCCTGTGGTGGATTGATGCCTTTCATAGAAAATGTATTATTTATTTATATGGCAACCCCATGCAGAGGGCAGGGATTATATAGCCATTTTACAGATAAGGCACCTGAGGTTCAGAGAGGTTAAGACCAGTATTATAAAGCTATTAAGCAGAAATCCAAACCTAGGTCTTCATATTCCCCAAGTCCAGAGCTTTTCCATTAATTCTCAAACAATTTGTTCATCTTTTGACTCAGTAGATACATACTGACCACCCACTAAAAGCCAGGCACCAGTCTGGGATAGAACATTAGGCAAAACTGACAGCATCTCTGCTATTACAGGCTCTGTATTGTAGCAGGCGTTACCCTCGCTTTCAATACCCACCCTCTCTTTTAAACTACTTTCACATGCACTGTCAGCATCTGTAGTTTGGTATTTTATTTTGCTGTTCAGTATTCTGTTGTTATTTCATGCATGTGTGTTCCCTTTGGTTCCATCAACTAGACAATCAGCCCTGTGAGGGCAGAGCCACTGTCTGATGCTTCTCTTTTTTGCACTCCATCCAGCACAGCCCCTTACATAAAGTACATCTGGATTTTTATCTGTTGCAGAAAATTCTTATTACTATGATCTTAAAATCACGTAGGCTTTATTTAGGGCTTAATAATTGCAAGTTCAATTACTGAGCATTTTCTAAATGTTATACTTACGTTGTCTCATTAATGCTGGAACAACCCAGCTGTTAGTCCCTTTTTGTAACTGGTGAAGTTGTGGCTTACAAGACTAAGAAACTTGTTCCATTTCTCATAGTCAATAGGAAGCAGAGCTGGGATTCTGACATTGGTCTGACAAAAGTCTAATTTCTGTCTACTATGTACTTGGATCTGAGTAGTGAGGAAATCTTTGCCCACCTGAAACACATAGAGAACATCAAAAGACCTAATATAGGCTATCCAGGATAAATAGGGTAAATTCAACAATTTGGGTCACTTTTTAGGTCTACCAGCCTTTGATTCATTCATTACGACTTTCATTACAAAGATCATTTTGTATCTTGGCTCCCGGCCCCACCCTCCATTTGTGAACCTCTTAAAATATCATCAGTCTTAGTTTAGGTGAGTAAAACAGAAATCTGTTTCTCACAGTCTGGAGACTGGAAATCCAAGATGAGGATGCCAGCATAGTCGGGTTCTTGGTGAGGGCCCTCTTCCCGATTATGTCCTCGCCTGGTCTTTTTGGTACACGCACAGAAACAAGGATATTCCTTGTCTCCTCTTTTTATAAGGGCACTAATCCCATCACAAGGACACCACCCTCATGACCTAATTATCTCTCTAAAGTGCCACTTTCTAATACCATCCCATTGGGGTCTTAGGGTTTCAAGGTCATGAATTTTGGGTTCGGCACAAACATGTAGTCTATAACAGCTCCTGTTTTCAATAGACCAATTTTCAAAGGAATCTCTGTGTTCCTAGAAAGGCAACAGATCAGAGATTGGCTAAAGTCGGGAGAGAAATGTTAGGGTCACACCTTCTTGTGATAACTGCTTATTGAAAACATTAGTATTATCAAAATGGATTGAGATCTGAACCACCACAGTACATTAGCAGATAGCTTCCAATCTTAGAAAAGATGGGAGGGCCAAAGCCAGAGTATGGGCCAACTGCTGAAAAATAGAACGCAGCCAGAGCCACCATAGGTCCTGGAAACTAGGAAGAGGTTGACCCTTACTTTTCAGTTCTGATGGCATAGTTTCCACTTTAAGTAATGTGGGCTTAATCTTCATTTACATTCTTCGATCGACACAGAAATGTATTTATTATTGTCTCGCAATAAGCAGTAATGTTGATGTAAAGCAGTGCTCCCTGAAACTGCTTGAAGTTTCCAGGGTCTGGACATAAAGACACAAAAATGTAGTGAAGAGAGCCCTGCAGCATGACAGAGTTTATTAAAATGAAAACCAAAACAAGAAAAAGAAATGAATACTAATTCTTCTGGAAGTTTTATCAATCAGTCTGTCAACAAGTAACTAGTAATAATTTCTGAATGTGAAGATTTGGATAACAAACGAGTTACATGCATAACTAGGTTTTGTTTGGTTTCTGCCTATGGATAATGACTCAAGTGGTAAGTGCTATCAGAGAGCAGGAGGCCAGTAGCCTGGGTCTCCTGTGAATGCTTGTGTTTATTTAATGGAAGGCTACTGCTTTCATTGAGGCTTGCTGTAAGAAGCATACCTTGCCAAGCTGCATCTTTGCCAGCTGTGGTTTTGAGATAACATGATTAAAAATTTGTATGCCAAACTTAAAATCCACAGTCTTTTTCAAATAGGGAAATTTAATTCAGTCTCCTTAATCAAAAGAATATGACAGTAGCTGTTGCTTCCCAATATAATTGAGCATGAGACAATATAAGAAATGATCCAGAAAGGAGTGCTCTGTTAGTGTTGTACCTTCTCACAAAGAGGTCGTGGGTACATGCATCCAGAACAGCTCTTCTAACTTTGGAGGAGACACTGCTCTTCTCATCAACTGTGTGAGTCTTACGGGAGTGCCAACCAGAGTACTCCAGGCTCAAACCACAGAGACAGGGCCAAGGGTGGGCAGATGGCACAATGCAGGCCAGTTCTAATCCTTTCACAAATTTTTCTAATATGGAGCTGAAAAAAGAGCTCTTTTAGGTTTCTGTAATGGCAACCTAAGTCTGGAACTGCCTGTGGCCATAAAACCAAGAAGCTGAGATGAGGGGAAGATAGAATTATCTGATTCTTGGATCCAGTCTTCCCTGAGCCAGCTCCACCCCCACTCTTCTCAGGTATCAGGTGAGCCAAAAAATATTCCTCCATTGCTTAAGCTAGATCAAGTTAGAATTCTGTTATCTGCAACCAAGAGTCCTGAGTGATACAAATGTTTAAAACATCAGGCCTAGAGAAATGTGATCCTCAGTAACCTGATAATTAGAAATATCATTCAGGCAAGCCTTAAATTACATGAAAGAAGGAGAATGCATGTGTAGAAGACAGTACACTTTAAGACATTAAGGGCTAGTTTGAAGTCTTTGAAAAGAAATACAGACTGCAGAATATAAATCTTGTGGGAGAACCAATCTCTACAATGTTCTCTGCAGAACTAGAAGAACAGGGCTTAAAAATGGCAAATCTAGTTTGTTCTGGACACAGGTTTTCTAAAACATTTTTTACCCATGCTTTAAAATATATTTTCATTGTGATTAAAAATTATTGTTGGTATTTTTAGCAGGATTACTCTGGAAATGATAAAAAAAATTATTGAACTCAAAATTATGGCACATTTCACTTTTGTTACCTTATTTCATTTCATAAGCTAGCAGTTACCATTTTAGCTGGTATTGATAATAACAGGTAAATATTCAAACCAGTAGATTAAGAAGTGTTGGTATGGACAGGCTCTGTTGAGGGACATTAACCAGAGAATAAACAGGCTGGAATGTACACATTGAACTCATCTTCCGTGTCTTTAAAAATGTTAACAATAGTGGGGGTACATTTCTATGTCTATATCTGCACTTTTCCTAAGTTAGGAAAGAATATGTGAAAATCTGGCCAAAACTTATAGTTTTGGGAGGCAGAAAAATATTTGATATTCACAGCGAAATAAGAAAAATGTAACAACTCTTCTGCACATTAAAGAGAAAGTGCCTGTTGTGCTCTCAGTGTCCACATTAATTGCATTTATCCAAAGTTCAGGGTGTCTCGTGGCTCATGCAGGGAACACCCACAGTAGTTCACGTGACAGGCCTTTGGGGAGAAACATAATTATGTTCATAGGTGTCTATTAAAAAGAGTAGAGGATCTCAAAAGTCACATTTGGATGAACTTTAGCTGATTAATTATGTCAAATAGCTCATGAACCTTAAGCCGCCCTAATAAAAACTCTTTGATGCTCTGTTTGGCCAGTGTATAAGTACCTTCAATTGTTGTTGAATGTATATAGAGCAACGATTAAAGATGAACAAATAAACAAGTTGGGATATGATGTCATCAGACTGCAAGGAAATGACCCAAAAGTCGTTGTTCTAGAATTAAGTGTTTTCCAAGAGGTAATCAGTCCCTACCCCATGTGGCCATTGTTTCAGACTAGAATCTGGATTTTGTTTGCACTTGATTACACAGAGGAAGGAAGAAAAAAAATATGTTGTCCTGGTGAGAAGCAAACGGCTGGGATGGTTTTCCTCAGTGAAAATCAATGTGAAGTCTTACTCCCAGGCTTACAAAAAGGAAGCATTGTGGAAAGAGATGCTATTTAGCACACCAATTTCATTAAAGTTTCTCTTTTTCTTACAGCTCAGTTCTATCCAGGGCCCCTAACATTAACTTTGCACAATCACATGTCCTTGCTGTAATAACTACCATTTCTATATGTTCAGGTAATCCGCAAAGCTGCCCTGATAGTTTGATACATTTGTTAATATCTTCCTTCAAAAATCAGAAAAGTTAAATACTTTTTCAAACATTGTATAGATAGATCAGCAGTCCCCAACCTTTCTGACACCAGGGACCAGTGCTCCTATGAGTATCTAATGCCTGATGATCTGAGGTGGAGCTGAGGCAGTGATGCTAGCGATGGGGTGCGACTGCAAATACAGATGAAGCTTTGCTCCTTCGCCCACTGCTCATCTGCTCTGTGGCCCAGTTCCTAACAGGCCACAGACTGGTACTGGTCTGCAGCCTGGGGGATGGGGACTCCTGGTGTAGTCAGAGACAGCTAAGGATTCAAATATCTGTTGACAAATATGTCTGATATGTCTGAAGCCCATGTTTTAAGCACTAAATCCATATAGTTCACTCCCACACATGTAGGGTTGCTACTTCTGACCCATGAATGCTTTAAAAAATTGATTAACATAACCTGGTAGTACTTCCTCCATACTCCAGCCAGTCACACTTTAGCAGAGTGGTATGTTTGTGATAAGTCTGATTAGAATATAAATAAGGATTGAGCCCAGGCACAAAACAAAACCAGAAATGTGTTTCTTTCACATTTTGCATTAATGCACCTAAACAGCTGACCAGAGACAATACTGTAGAATGGTCTATGGATTATAGACCATCGGGAGCTCAATAAACTCTTTTTAACTAATTAAAATTAAGTATATTTATAATCACATTTTATAAGTGTGGTCACTGCTGTGGATGAAAGGAAAATGACAAACTTTGACCCCTTTGTGTCTTGTGATCCCAAAGATCATCCTCTCAGCCTGCTGGTAACCAGTCTAGTCTTTGATATTCCGGGGCACACGTCCCATGCTGGGCCAATGGAGCCATGGAAATACTCTTTTTCATGTACTGCTCTCCCACACATAATGCCTACCTGCTATTCTCCCTTCTGACCCCCAACCACTGACCACCATAATATTTTTTTCTCTTCTCTTCTCCCTCCCTTTGCCCATCTCTTTTTTCTTTTCTGTTTTTTCTTCCCAATTCTGTTAGCATCCCCATAAGATTTAGCATCAAGCCTGCCTTTTCTCCTAAAAACTAAGTTTCTTGAAGTCTGTGGTCATTCACCCCCATATCCCAGCAGCAAGTAATGTCTTTGAACAGAGTCTACTAGTTAGATGGATAGGGCCTTGGACCATTTAGTTCCTTCAAGACTCACTGAAGTCATTGAATTTAGTAAATAATCATTTTGACATGGTTTCTCCCCTTTCAAATTATTTATTTATACAGTTTTGAGTGTGACTCTGTAGAGGGTGTGGTAGTTGCCTATGCTTTTAATGTTGAGGTTTAATTCTTTTCTCCTTCCTTCCCTCTTTTCTTCTTTCCCTTCCTTCCAAATATTCTTTAGACAAGAAAAGAAAAAGAAACTTCGTTGAGACTTTAAACTATTTGTATCTGATTGTGTGACGCCCAAGAGTTGAATTATAGGTGATTTCAATGTCTTCTCAGAATGACCCATGTACTATAATGGCAAGAACTCTGGGCTGATCATCTGGCAGCCTGGCTTTAGCCCTGGTCTCCCTTTTTACTGTGCCTTGAATTCTGGGCAAATCACTTGACCTCTCTGTGCAAGTTTTGTCACCTGTAAATAGGAAGTTTGGACTAGTGAGTGATTTTCAAACTCTTTCTGGGAGCCCTCAAATATTAACAGAGGTACCCTAGGGTCTCTCCCAAGAGAAATGTGACAGAGAAGGTGGAGGCTGTATAGAAGAGACAGGGTTATCCCCCCATCTCTACTTCACCCAGAATAAATATTCTTGTTAATCTGTTTTTAACTCTCACATTTTGAACTTCTGCTAGAAAATCTATTCCAAAAGAGTTTAGAAACTACTGGACTAGATTATCTCTAAGATGCCTTGTGGCATATCTGATTTCAATATATAATTCATCTGTTTGTGATCTTCATTTATAGAAAGAATGGAGGCTTTCTTTTCCTCATATGGTTGTTGCTCTAAGAGTGAATTTCTTATTATGAGAATAATCTTTTTATCCTGCTTCCTACATGGCTCAGTATAGCACAAAACATACGAGCTGGATCCGTTATCCTCCTGTGAATATCTTCTATTTAGATATGTCTATCAATGGTGGGCTAATGAAAGACATAGATGTTTTTACAGTTGCTACGCAGGGCCAACTGTTTCAGTAAGGGTGACATTTCCTATATTTTATTAATAATGCATTTTGAGAGGGTGTGTGTGGTTTGTTTTCTGGACAAGTTGGAGGAGACTCTCTCTGTTTTAGCCACGGCCCTTTGTAGAGTTTGTTTTTCCTGCTGTCCCAGGACAGACGATTTAATGGGTTGCTGAAAATGTCCAGGCTGCTTCTGACTCTGGAGGTAGCCCCGCTCCAACAATGGAAGGCATTTAGCAGAGACTCATGTTTTAGAGCAGGAACGACTTGAGAGGGCATGTCATCTGGTGTTTTTCAAGATGCTTTTTAATTTTTTAAGCAGCATACTTCCCTCTGCCCCCCCCCAAAAAAAATCTAATGTAAAACTTCAATTTATAAAACAGACAGCAGAAAAGGGAGGAAGTAGGATAATTCTACCAAATTGCATTTCCTTGCTATTCACCCTCCCCCACACTCAGCAACACCTAAGCACTTATGGAGAATTCCTGGAAGCAGTTATAACCCCACTGATACAGCCTTATCCTGAACCCCATTTTTTTGTTCATCAAGAAACTGAGACACAGTGTGTTTTAATTGCTCGTCTAAAACTCCCACAGCTACAGATGTCAGTACCATGTCAGATGCCACATTGCAAGGCTTCTGATTCTAGTTCAATCTCCATGTTCCCGGCCCCCATCCCTTCCCCTGCCTCTAACTTACAATGCCACCTCACCTTTTAACACTGGTAAAGAGCAGGAAGAAAGCTGTGTGCCAGGCAATGCTTGATACTTTTACATCTGTCTTAATTTTCAGTGCAACTTTATGAGGTGGGCATTGTTATTATTCCCATTTTACAGATGGGGAAATGGACAAAGAGAGGTTAAATAAATCGTCCATTGACACTCAGCCAGAACTGGTGGAATTTAGGTTGAAAGCTAGGCCATCTATATCTGATTTCTAAAACTGCAATTTCTTTTATGCCATAGGATAGAGAATGCAAACTAACGTTTGTCATGAATAAAGCCCACTCTTAACATGACAAGCTTGGGTCATAAAGCCTGATTCATATTTCAAAAGATACTTTTTAGCTCTTAAAAAATTATGATAGACTACCCCTCTCCAAACTTTTCTGTGTCTGTCGTGAGCACCTTTGAGGATGTTTTCCCAAACCTTAACTAACAGCACCCCTTTCTCTAAGAACCATTTCCTGCCACTCCTCCACCCCACCACATATAGAAATTGGGGCTTCTAGAAGCCATGATTTTAATGTTTGATTTGAGTCAGGTCTTGAATGAGCCAAGCTAGGAATGAAAAGGAAGTTGAGATGTAAAATTAAGAGGCTTACTCACCATATGAATTGAGTAGTGGAAAGAGAACCAGAGAGAAAAATGGAGACATGGCTTACATCTTGGTTCTATCCCTGTCCTTCAGTTCAATGAGACATTCTCCTTAATACAGTCTCCTTTCCTTTCTTACTTATGCTTTTGTGTCTGTTACTTGAAAACAAGATATACTACTGAATATATCATCCAATTGAGGGACTGAAAATTCTTCAGGTGGGTTCAGATAACCTTCCTCTTACAGTCATGCTTATTGTACATACAAATGATACAGAGCTGGCATTATAGAGATCTTAGCAATCAGCTATTTCCATCTTCTTTATCAGAAACAAGTGACTCTGTAAAATCTGTTTTCACATAGATAAGGTACAATACACAGAGAAAGGCAATTTGCTCTGTTCCCATTGATGTAGTCTCTTAGACATCTTCCCACTGGACCGAAAATGTAAAATATGTATGTTCAAAATAAAAGAAAACTAAGAATCCAAAGTTCAATTAGGTAGAAAAAAATGCTATATATTTTACAAACAGATTAATTTGAAAAGCAAAATTGTATTATAGTTTCCAAATGGAAATAGCCCAAATTCCCATCAACAATAGGATAGATAAATTATGATATTTTATAGTCATGCCACATTGAATAGCAACAAAAAGTGGCAACAGAAAGTAATGAATTACAGCTACAGGCAACAACATGTATGCATCCCACAAACACTTTGAAAGAAAGAAGCATGTACAAAGGAGTACCAATTCTATAATTAGGTTGCTATTGTGAAAAATAGTAAACAGAAACCTTATTTAAAATGAAATCCAGAAGGCTGGAAGAGAGAACTCTCATGCACATGTCACTCAACACACACTACTGACCCCAACAGAAAGAGACCTTGAATCTCCAACAGGAAGTGATACTACTGTAAAACCTCAGTAGGAGAAAGAAAAGATTCCTCCCTGCCCAATAACAGCTCAGCCAATGGTAGAATGCTGTAACTCAGCCAATGAAAAGTCACTATACTTTGAACTCTCAGTTTCCTCCTATGGACTCTTCATCTACCACAGTCCGTAAAAGAGCATTTCTCTCCTTTGTTTATCTGAACTTGCCCTTGGTTCACCATTAGACTGAATGTCCTGAATTGCAATTATTTGTTGTTCCTAAGTAAACCCATTTTACTGGAGAAATATCTGGCTGTCTGTTTGTTTAAGGTCACCATTATAAAGTTCAAAAACATAAAAAACTAATTTAAGGTGATGAAAGTCAGAGTAATGGTTATTTTTTGGAGGAAATGTCCAGGAGGGCCATGAAGTATACTTCTGGGTGCTGTGTCTTTATTTAGGTGGTAGTTACGTGGCTGTGTTCACTTTTTAAAAATTCACCAAATTCTATATTTGTAATTTTTGCACACTTATATAAGTATACTATTCTTTAATTTTAAAAGTGTATCTGAAAAGAAGTCTGAATTACTAGAAATTAGGCACAAAACTTAATTCTTTTAGGTCTTTGTCTCATGTTATATAAAATAAGAAATTAAACTCAACATTCTTCAAACTGGAAGGGACCTAAGAAAGAGTATTTAGTTCAATCACCAAATATTTTACAGAAAGAGAGGCCAAAGAAGTGAAGTGATATGCTATAAACTATACGGCTTATAGTTGGTAGAGCCAAAATTAGTGCTTAGATCTTTTAGCTATGCTAACAAAGAAATTCTAAATAAACTTCTTAAAGAATAATATGCTAAAATCAATTCACTCTGAAGTGTACTTTTGTGTTAGGAACAAAGGCTTTGTAAAATAAATAAATAACATGAACAATACACTCAGGGTTTCCATAGAAACAATATGATAACATTCTTTAAAGATAAAATTCCCCTGTGATCACTCCATGAGATAGCCATCTGGTTTGATTTCTGAGAATTTTGGCAAAATTATACATTACTAGAAAGCTCATTCCCAGGCTGATGTTTGAAATAGAGCCTTGATGATGGTAATGATGATGATGTCAGGGATGATGACAGTGTCGATGATAACAAGGTCAGAAATGGTGATAGTGATACAATCTTATGCTTGAGTAGTGTATTAGTTTCCTAATTTGCTAAATTAGTTTCCTAATTGCTGATATAACAAATCACCACAAACTTGATGGCTTAAGACAATACAGATTAATTATCTTACTGTTCTGGAGGTTAGATGTTCTAAATGGGTCTCACTGGGCTAAAATCAAGGTTACCTCTAGAGGCTCTAGTAGAAAATGCATTTCTTTGCCTTTTCCAGCTTGTAGAGGCTGCCCACCTTCTTCGGTTTGAGGCTCCTTGCATCTTCAAAGCCAGCCATAGCCAGTTGGATTTTTCTTACTGCATCATACTAACAGTGACTTTTCTGCCTGCCTATAATTACATTGGACCTACCCAGACAATCCAGGATAATCTCCTTATTTTAAATTCATTTCATTATTGATCTTAATTCCATCTACAACCTTAATTCCCCCTTACCACATAACTTAATGTATTCAGAGGTTCTGTGGATTAGCTCACAAGCATCTCTGGGGGCCATTATTCTGTCTAACACAGATAGGATTGTATTTATGCATTTTTCAAATATTTTGTTAAGCCTCAAAACAATGCTTTACCTAGAACAACATTATTGTGTTCTGGGTATAGTTATTCTCATTTTGGGGGATGGGGACTAGAGAAATAAAGTAAATTGACTACATTTTTGCAGCTAGTTAAGACAGAGTCAGGACTAGAAGCCAAATTTCCAAACCCACTGTCTGTGTCTTCATTCAGTGAGAAGTGAGACTCCGAACCCAACACTTGGCTCCTTCAAACTTCAGACCCTCTTGAGGTAGAGCTGTTGCAGACAGTTTGAAGTATTTGAGATGTGAAGGACTGGCAGTTGCTGCATGGTAATTGCTACTTGATGGACAAGTTTTTGCAAAGTGCAGCATTCTTAGTCAGTCTACACACAATTGCTACTCATCTATAAGGCTTAAAATATCAGTCTCACCCTCTCCTATATTTAATCCTCAGCCTAAGTCATGTGCTTGTCACAAGGCAATATTTCTCTGGCTGTAGGAGTACTTCAGCCTTTTCAAATTTGTTCCAGGTATTTTGGGTAGGCCCCAGGGCAGTGATGAAATTAAGTGAAAGCTGCTAATTAACCAGACCTGGAGGCATGCGCTGTGGGTGACAAGTCCACAGAGCTGTGATCAGGAAAAAGACCCTAATCACAAGCATTTGGGATTTTAGATGCTCCAGGCCCCTATCCTGAGGCAGGTTCCCCTCCCAGCTCATTGCCCTCAGTCATGGCATCTTCTCAAACCCCATCTGAAATGGTGAAAGAAGGGGGTCAAGTTGTGCAATTCAAACTGCACCAGTTCTTTGCTTCTCTCAGGAATAAGTGAACAAGGAATGTTCCTGACCCCTCTCTTTGCCTGAGGTCAGGTCATGGACACCTCTCAGTCTCTCCTAAAAAGACAACTGGCCTACCTCTACTGTTCTTCCATGTGACAGAATTCTCAGGTGAACTGAGCCTCAGCACAAACTGGGACTCGAGGCTAAGTAAAAACAGCACAACCTGAAAGTGAAAACCCTTTGCTAGGTGCAGGCCTGCCTTTGTCTGTCACCATCTTAGGTAACTTGGTCAAGTAACTTCACAGTGATCACCCCTCTGCATTTATGTGAATAACAGGTCTAAGGCTTTGGGGTTTTTCAGGACCAGTTCTACAAGGCCTAGCCAGAGGGGTTTGCTGTTCATGAATGTGCTCCATGCCTTATTCCGTCATTCCAGCTGTATGTGGGCAGGATAAGCTTTGTAATGCTGGTACAGAGCTAAGGCAGGCCCTGTTTTCCTTCAGGACTTCATCAGCCTGAAATAATTTTCCCTTAACAATAAGTAAATCATTTCTCCAGCGACTATGAGAAATAAATATTAGGGCTATGGGTGAAATAAGTTATGAGAAAGAATTAATATTATAAATAGTAATGGAATCTTGAGTGTTGTACCATACATAAAGTACTTTTACATATATTATCCACTTAATCAAGAAATGTTTACTGGTGGGCCCTAGTGCTGTAGATACAGCAGAAGTGAGGCATAGTTTATATTCCCACAAAGCCGTACACTTCTGGAATTATATGGTGAGGTTGCTGAGAAAGGAACCTATAATCTCACATATCAGAGTACCTCCACCACTAAGCTATGTTGTGTGTAATCACAAACAACTCCATGAGGCAGCAGAGTCTTCTACTTCCATCTCAAGGAGGAAACTGAAGCTCAAAGTGGCTAAGAGTCTTGCCAAAGCCCCACAGATTGACATGTTCGATCTGTGTTGCATCCCAGTGATCATTCCTGTGCACTGGTTTGCTATAAAGCACAGTACTTGGCCCACAAGAAGCCCTCAATAAACATTAACAGCTACTAAGTGCTCAGTCAATGCCAGTTGCTATTCTAATCATTATCGTAGAGTGAAAAGTATGGCAAAGCTCATCTGAGTATCTGAACTCATAAGAGGCCACTCAACTGAAGGAACATTCTGCCCCAGGGTATTTGCATTTGATCTGAAAATTGTAAAGGCAAAAATATAGTGTTTATAAATAGAGAAATAATGATTAAAAAAAACTAATTAGTTACCTGACCAAATACTTTAAAGTTTGCATATTGACTAATATTCTTTTTTCCTGAAATAAATTTAATTATGCAGTGTTCTCCTTTTGTTCGTGGGATACATTCCAGGATGCCTGAAACTACGGATAGTACTCTATATCGACTATGTTTTTTCCTGCATGTACATACCTATGATAAAATTAATTATAAATAAGGCACAGTAAGAGTGTAATATAATAATAAAACATAACAGTTATAATAATATACTGTAATAAAAGCTATGTGAATACAATTTTTTTCTTAAAATATCTCAATGTACCGTACTAATTCTTCTTGAAATAATATGAGGTGATAAAATGCCTGCTGATGAAATAAAGCAAGGTGAACGACATTGGTATTGTGATGTAGCATTAGGCTACTATTGACCTTGTGACAATACATCAGAAGGAAAATCATCTACTTTGGTTGGTCCTGGATCGTTGAGTCATGATGTAGATTGTTACATGCCAGAAGAAGATGTTGATGGTTGGGGGAATTTAATATTTTCGGACTACAGTTGACCGCGGGTAACTGAAACCATACAAAGTGAAACCAGATGGGGGATGGGGAGATGACTGTATTTTTAGTAAAATAATTAAAATGTTAAGCAACATATGCTCATTTGCTTAAGTAAGTTTCTGAGTTTATTGTTGCAAATATATTAGGTATTTAGTTAACTGACTATTTTAAGAATTGTAAAAAATTTTTGAAAAAAATTTTAAAGTGTTATCACAATAGATATTTAATAGTCGTACACTGAACTAAATTGAATTCAGTTCAATCTTTTGATTTGGTGATTTTAAAAATAGTAATAATATCCTTAAATATTGATACCTTGACTTAAAATTAGTTGATCTCTAGTGATTGCATATCAGCATCACTTTAAAAAAAAAATACTCTAAATAGTCATTCTGTTTTTTAAGTGAAGTTAAAAATTAAGCTGAAAAACTATCAATACTTCTGTTAGTGCATGCTGTCAAGTGATCAAGCCTATACCTGTATGAGTCATAACAAATCTGTTTTAAGGGTGCAGTGAAAACTAGTGATCAGCCCTCCGCAAGAAAACATCGAATTCCATAGAAGCCAGAGTTAGTCCTGATTCTAAATCCAAACACTCTGGGGGCTGCAGTTGAACCTAGGTAGGTGCCCTCTCTGCGCCTGGACCATGGAATAGATTGTTCCATAAGACTGCCACATCTCAGGAGACAAGTCTTTACAGGAGCACTCAGTGATTAGGCCAAGTTATTTGGGAAAACCCGTTGCTGTATTTATTTTTACAAGCCAGATGCCAGTGCAAAGTGCATTCTTTTATAAAAATAAAAGGGTTTGAAAAAAAAAGAAAGGTTCGGGGTCACAAATGAAACCATGAGAGTATTTTATAGTTTTATGGGTAGAAAATTTCCTTTATTTTTACCTTCTCTGATGGTTCTGGGGTGCAGAGAGGGGGAGAGTTCAGCTGCTCTAAATGCAAAAAATAAACTGAGAAAGAGTTTTAAGTTATGCCTAGAGTACAATAAAGACCTTAAAAGCAGAACTTTAAGAGACTCTGTGTCTGAGGGTATGGAGGGGGTGACAGTGCCATAGGGTGGGGGCAGGAAGTCTCTGCTCACCATGATCCAGTCTCATACCTAAGAAGACTTTAAGAGCTCTTAGTTAGGCCGTTTTGATAAACACTAAGGAATAACCAGATGTGAACATGTGGAATTGATTAAGAGAGGAGGAATTAACTAATGTACTAAATAACCCATCACACACTGGTGGGGTAGGAACAAGTTGGAGGTAGTCATTGTATAAGTCCCCGACCAAGATTGGCCTCAAAACTTTTACATGATCCAGATATTTACTGAGCACCTACTATGAGCCAGCTATTGTTCTAGGAACTGAGGATGTAACAGTGGAAGAAATAGGCAAGAAAGAAAAAAAAATGGCATAGAAGATAGAGGCTCTATTCATTCCTCTGGTGACCAAATCAAAGTTGTGATGAAACCAAAGAGCAGCAGCAAGGAAAAATCACCTGGCATCTTGATGAAGAAGCCATACAACTAGGGAGAACTCCAAGAAAGCACCCTGCAGTAGCAGAAGTTAGGATGGGGTGAGGATGTGGAGCTGCCTGATCTGGAGCGGCTGAGTGAGATGGAGGCAGCAGCAGACGCCTCTTAAAGAGGCCACGACCACAAGTGGATTTTCATGGTAATAGACCTGCTCGCTCTGAGTACCAGTGCTGATTCGGCTGTGCACAGGGGACACCAAGGACTTACAAGGAGACAGTGTCTGAGTGAGGGCCAAAGTGAGATTCACTCTATACAGAAGTGCTGGTGGTACCCATTGTTCCCTGTTGAGCCCTTCTCTCTTCCAGTGCACTGGACACAGTGCCGCCATAGATATGACATCATTAAACTGGATAACAGAGGTTGCTCCACCCAGAGGATTTCCTAAAACCCTGCCTCCCCAAACTCACGGCCCCACCTAAGCCACATCTAGGTGTATCCTCAGCAAGTCAGGTATTCCTTGCTGAGACTCACACTGGAGGCTGCTTCAGTTTCTTTGTTGTGGCCTTTTGAGGCAATGATCTGTGGTTTGCTAGCTGAATCTTAATAGGTGGTCCCAGAGTGGGTAGAGGCTTGGGCTAAGTTTGGTTTGCAGCTAAACCCCTCTGAGGACTGTGCCACTGGACACCTACTACACAAATCCACATTAGTAAGACCAGGAGAGTTATGAGCTTTGCTTAGCACATAGAAACAGACGCGGAAAGGCAGCCAAAATTGAAAGACAAAGAAGCAGAAACCATATGAGAAAAGAGAATAAAGATCCAGATATAATGGAGTCAAGTAATCTAAAAGATGCAGAGTTCAAAACATTGGTTATAAAGATGCTCAATAAAGTTTTGGAACATGTAGATAAATTCAGTGAGAACTTCAACAAAGAGATAAAAAACATAAAAATGGAAATGGAAATTGTAAAAAACAACCAGTCTGAAATGAAAAACGCATTATTGGAGATGAGAAGTATATTAAATGGAATAAACAAAAGAATAAACCAAGTGAATAAAGAAGAGGATCAAATGCCCTATCTAGAGGACAGGAAAGCTAATAGGACACACAATTGTAATGGCAAGAAAAAAGGTGCCAAGACTATAAAAATAAGGAGGATATGGGACACTATTAAGGCTCCAAATATTCGTCTGATCGGCGTAACTGAAGAAAATTAAAATGTTGAACAGCTATTTGAAGAAATAATAATGGAAAATTTCTCTAACCTGATGAAGGAAATGGACATAAAACTTCAGGAAGCTCAGAGAATTCCAAAAATCAGGGATTCTAAGAAGCCCACATCAAGACACATCATAATTAAAATGCCAAATTTTAAATACAAAGAAAGAATATTGAAAGCAACAAGAGAAAAACAAATAATTGCCTACAAGGGAACACCCATAAGACTGGCAGCTGATGTCTCAAAAGAAACTATGCAGGGCAGAAGTACTTGAAAAAAATATTCGACAGGATGAAGACCTAGGATATACAACCAAGAATATTTTATCCAACAAAACTATCATTTAGAGCTGAAGAATGGATAAAGAGCTTCCCAGACAAAAATAAGCTAAAGGAATTTCTCACCACCAAGCCAGTACTACAAGCCAGGAAATGTTGGAGGGACTTCTTTAAGAAGAAAAAACATGTATCAAAAACAGGAATAAAGAATGGTAACAACTACATTCCTATTAATAAGTAACTTAAGTGAAAAAGAATTAAGTGCTTCAACCAAAAGATAAAGTGGCTGAAAGGATAGGAAAACAAGACCCCTACATGTGAAAAGATATGGAAAAAGATATTGCTTTGATGGACCTAGAAGGTATTTAAGTCAGACAGAGAAAGATAAACACTGTATAATTTCACTTATTTGCAGAATCTAAGGAATAAAAAGAACAAACTAATCAAAAGCAGACTCACAAATATAGTGGACAATTTGGTGCCGGACAGAGGGGAGGGGGCTTTGGAGGACTCAGAGAATGGGGTAAAGAAGTACAAATTAGTACCTGATAGATGGTCACAGTAATGGGGATAGGGAATAGGGAATGCAGTTAGCACTAATACATTGGCTAGTTGGAGGGTCAGTGGAGGGAGGGAGCAATTGGAGTGATCGTTTTATGAACTATATAGATGTCTAACCAATGTACTGTATACTTGAAACTAAATTTTAAATTTTTTTTTAAAAAAAGAAAAATAGGCAAAGATTCTGCTCTATCTCTTATGGTTACATTTGTAAGGAAGAACCCAACAATGCGAGGAAGGGATAATAAGAAATAGAAAGCAGAATAAGAGGAAATAGAGTGATATGTTAAGAGGGCTATTAACTGACTTAGTCTGGTTAAGGAAGGCCTTTCTGGTAAGGCTCAAATGAAGTGAGGTAGTGAACCCTGAGTCTATTGGACAAAAATGTTTTCCAAAGAGACAGCAGTGTAAAGGCTTCTTGATAGAAGCATGCTTAGCATAATCAAAAAACAGTAAATAATCTTAGAAATTGATCAACTACAGTTTTAAGACCAACCATCATCTTCTTATCAACTTGTTGGAAACCTGTGTGTGCTATATAGTGATTGGTCAGACGTTAAGAGTCAGTGCCCACTAATAAGCAGAGCGCTTCCTATATTTGAGCAATGAGGAAAAGAAGGCCCTATTCTCAGGAAGCGCAGAGTAGGGCTGGGGAGGTTTGGAGAAAACTGGCGACTGAGGCATAACTAGCTAACTAGACTACAAGTAGCAGAACCCTAACCTTCACATTTCTCCTGTTTGTTTTAACAGCTCTACTTAGTGGCACCACAAGAAGGAGTGTGGAAAGTATGGAACGTATCTGTTTGTTCAGTTTTTACATTTCAGATGATTCAGTGAAATGTTAAATGAAACCAAATCTATATTCCTGTCAATGTGAGGCAGTGAAGGAAAATAAACTCTAATTTCTGGTGTAGACAAGGGAAGAGTGAGACGAGTGAATGCAGCTCCTTTACTCCCACTCCTCCTTCTTGTCACCAAGAGCAGTCCCTCAGAGGCCCTCAGAGCTTACACTGCACATGTCCAGAGAGGGGTTGGGGGAACCCCAAGAGCCTAAGGGGCTGAGAGACCCATTGTTGGATCCCCTAGCTGTGCATTTGTTCAGCTGTCTTTTATTGCATCCACCATGAGCCAGCCTTGAGCTGGTGTCATAAGTGCTGCACATATGAGGCATGCACAAAGGCCTGTGGTGTCCAAAGAGGGGCCTCCATATATCAGGTCAGAGGAGGCTTCCTGATAAAGGCAACATGTGTCTCAAAGCCAGACAAGCAGGATTTGATTGACTGTTTTTTTGTTGTTGTTGTTAACAGTGTATTCATTGTTCATCTGCTAAAATCATCTCAGAGCCATGGTCTAGATCACAATCTCTCAACCTTCACACTACTGACATTTGGGGCTGGATAATTCTTTGTTGTGGGGAGGCTGCTCCCCTGTACATTGTAGAACGTTTAGTGGTTTCTCTGGCCTCTACCCACTAAATGCCAGTAGCCCCTCCACTTCCAGTTGCAATGCAAACCAAAATTGTCTCCAGATATTTATTGCCAGATGTCCCCCTGGATGCAAACTTGCCCCCTCTTGAGATCCACTGGCCCAAGCCAGGCCTAATGGCACTTACAATCTCCAGGTATACAAGAATGGAGCTCTTCTGATGAATAGCTGGTCTCATTTTTCACTAAAGTTTGAACAGTGGAAAACAGGCTAAAAAGACAGCAGGAAGGTTTTTAGAGTAGCTATGCAAAAGAATTTTCTGCCTAAAAAATAAGGACTTAGAAAACCTCAACACAATAATTATAAATATCTTCCACTATAAATATATGATTGAATCAAAACCTTATTAATCTATTTATTAAAAAGGAAGCTTAATCTTCATTAGGACAAAGTCAGAAATAGTTGTTTTTTAAAAATAAAAATCTAATAGCCATTTCGATACTTTGCAATTATCAGTTTAAATTTGTTTGAAAGTGATTTACAGTAGATGTGTTTTGAGGCTTTGATAAATGTAGAAAAATTATTTGTACTTAGTATAGTAATTGAATGTAAATGACTTTCACATGAGTGCATGCTATTATAAATAGTGTAGTTGTAGTTTCATAAATGAATCCAGTGTCCTCTGGATTATTATAGAAACATGGTAATTGTTGTCATGTTATGGACTTCAGTCCTGCCATTATTTGAATTAACATAGCTTCTAAATTAGTTGGGTCTCACCCCCAAAAAATGAGATTTTATCTAATGGAGGAAAAGAATTAACATTGATTGAGCACCTATTATATGCCATGCACTGTATAAGACCAGTGGTTCTTGACAAGGGGTAATTTTGCCTTCCAGGGGACATTTGATAATGTCTAGGGACATTTTTGGTTATCGTAACTGGAGGGGTCCTTTGGGCACCTAGTGAGTAGGAGCCAGGGATGCTGCTTTACATCTTACAATGTACAGGACAGCCACACAATAAAGAATTATCCAACCCAAAATATCAACAGCCCTGAGGTTGAGATACCCTGGGCTAGGCTATTTATCTATCTTATCTCATATAGTCCTTATAAAATTCCTTACAAAATTCTTAGAATTATTAATTCCATATTATACATGAAGAAACTGAGGCTCAGGGGGATGACATAACTTTCTCAAGATCCTAAAAGTAATAAGTGCAGGAGCCAGGGTTCAGATCCACCAGTGGACCCTGCGGTTAGTCATCTCTATAACAGCCAGCTGCCCTCCCATAGGTAGTTTTTTATTTGTCATTGTTCTTATTTTTACTTCAAGCCATCTGTGGTGGGACTTTTCAAAGAAGATACTGATGAGTCAAAAAAGAAAAATCACAAAATTTGTGCCCAGTCCTGTACTAAACAGTATGGCATAGAGCTCTATGTGTCTTATCCCCTCATAGATCATAAATTCTTGGCGAAGGGTTACAGTCATTTGTTTTCTTCTATTTTGTTTTCTTCTATTTTCAGTTTGCTTTCTTCTATTTGCTAAATACGCCTTCCCCTCCCCCTCTCCCGCCTCCGCTCCGCCTCATACCTTTGTGCATGTGCCAAAAGTCTGGAAGGATTTGCTTTCTGTCAGTCCATCCCTGGGTTCCCTGCTGTGCCATAATGCAGTTGACAAATCATGTTGCCTAATGAACTTCAGTTTTCCCATCTAAAATGGAGACAATGACACTTTTCTCACATGGTTGTTGGATTGCTCATATGAGAATAATAATAGAGGTGCCATTTATTGTATGTGTGTTATATATTAGGCATTGTATTGAGTGCTTTGTGTATATTATCTCATTTAATTTTAGAATATCTTTTCCAAGTACATGTTGTCCCCATTTTACCAATGAGGAAAGTGAGGCACGAAGGTTATGGCTCGAATGTACGTGGTCAGTAAGTAGCAAAGCCAACATTTGCACTTAGGATATCTGCATGTAAGGCCCGGGCTCTCTTAACCACAAAGCCCTCTGAAATATGAGGATTATTGGAAGCAACGATAACTAGTTTAAATTATTAGAAAGATTTTGTATGCAACAGAGAGCCTTTACAGGGTAATCATAACCAATTCCTTTTTCAATTTTATCACTGAGATGATCTTTGTAAGGTGCCTATTATATTTCTCTTTTGGGTCTTCCCAAGTTTAAATAGAGGCTTTTTTTTTAAAGTCTGGCTTTGTTAATAATTTTTTCAGAACATATTTTAAAGTGCCAACAAATTAAATGCTTTTCTTGATTTGTTCAGATTTCTTTTCACTAATTTACTTTTTAAATTTCTATTTTAAGTTTTTACTTGGAGCCGATTACAATAACCCATATTTATAAATATAATTGTACTGGGCCTTACCTCTGAGGTATTTTCAAACTTAGTCACGCTCAGTATGCTACTAAGTAAAATAATCATTTATCAAGTGGAGGTAGGGTAGAGGAAGAACATATTTCTATAGCCACCTCTGTGTTCTGCATAAATATTCAGCATTAGTGGACAAAGTTTGGCCCTGTGCTAAATCGTAATCACTTTAATGACAAATAATTGACATGTTTAATTATAATAACAGTTGTAGAAATTTTGTTTTAATGTGAACATCACCTTTTTGCCATCAGCTTTTTTAAAATCACTTTTTAGCTATGAGTTCTAGGTCACAAAACATGCAGTCATTGTGGTCTAGCAAAATCTCAAATAACCAGAACTTTCAAATAACCAGATGTCAGCACCCTACTTCTTAGATAAAAAGGAAAGTGACATGGTCAGAAGCTGGCAATGGAAATTACTATGGGGTCCCAAATCCTGGGCAAGGCACAATGAGCGAGCCTCCGGTCCACCCACCACACACACACACACACACACACACAGCAATATAACAAAAAAGTAAGTGAGTGGGGTATTGATCACTAAAGACAGTCCTGAAGGGAAAAATCATGGAAACAAGTTCTCTAAGGGACCTCCTGTACCCTGCGGTTTATGTGTAGAGGGGGACAGGAGGAATTTGTCAACTAGTTTCAACAAGCTTCTGTTTATATGGGTCACTCTTACAAGATCATAAGGATCCTTTGGGGAAATTATTAAAATTAGTGTTTAGGACCCCCATCCTAGTCCTCCTGAATTCAAATCTCCAAAAGAACTGGGGAAAATGCATCTTTTAAATGACCTCGGGATCTGGGACCTACCCTAGACCTGCTGAATCAGAATCTCTAGGGCTTAGACTAGGGTATAGGAATGTGGAAGGAGCACCACAGGTAATTCTGACATAGAGCCCTGCTTTAGAGGTACTCCACTCTCTTCCCTTATTCTGTGTGGGAGCGTGGCACCTTGCTCCAGCTCTACTTCTTCCCTTCCTTCCTTCCTTCCTTCCTTCCTTCCTTCCTTCCTTCCTTCCTTCCTTCCTTCCATCCTTCCTTCTTTTCTCCCTTCCTTCCTCCTTCCTTCTTTTCTTTCTTTCATTCATTTATTATATGGGAGGCTGAAGCATGGGAAGGAATATGTTGTCTTTTGGGAGCCTTTGACCTCCAATGATCTTACACTGGCCCTGCCAACAGATAAAACTCAGACTAGATATAACCCTCTAGACCACTTGTGTGCATACTTGAAACCTGTTTCCATCTGCTGCCACCAAACAGTATCTCTGAATGGCATTTAGAATATGTAATTAGCAAATCATTAGTCACATTGTTCTGGACAGGCCTGAAGACTCAGAGGAATTCATTAAATTTTACACACTGAAAGTAATCATTTAAAGTACTTGCTTATCACTTGTACGTTGGAGGCATACTGTATTTGGGATCCTACCTCCCTCAGGTTCTTGGATCATAAGATAGGATCACAATCATCGCAGACCTATATTCTATAGGTTGCCCTTGTGTAAAGGAAATCAAACCAGTTGTCATGTGCTGTAGGCTTTAAAGTGACTCTCTGAGCTGCAAACTGATTCTGTTATTTAAAAGCTTCCTGTGTTTTTCCTTTTTTGCCCTCAGGATAAAGCACAGACTCCTTCTCTTGATTTAGAAAGTTATTCCTAGCCTCTCCTGTCCTTTGCACATCTAGTGTCTTCTACCCTAATCCCTCTCCGGGCTCCAGAGTCCTAAACTACTCTCAGTTCTTTCTCTCTCAGAAGTCTTTGCCCATGCTATTTCTTTCATCTGGAACATTCTCCCACTCTTTCCCTTTAGTTCTCAGGTTAGACATCACTTCCTCTGGGAAGCCTTTGCTGCGTCCCACAGTACAAGGACACATGTCTCCCTCTGTATTCCCCAGGCTCCCTGTCTTTCTCCCCTCCACATGTGACTGACTGACTGTTCTCTGAGGCCAGCTATTCTCCATATGTGCAATAGGCACATACAGATGCTTAAGTAAGAATCTGTAAAATGAATGAACGATGGAGGGCGTACAGATAGAATTAGTGGGTAAATCCTTCTAATATCCGAAGTAATGAAGGCAGCTCACTTTCCTTTTATACCTATTCTAAAATCCAACCATTCTCCTATTATCCTTATTTTCTATTTTAACCAGATTTTGTGTGTGTAAATATATGAAAATGTGGTAAGAGAGACCACTACTAGACAGACACTATTTCCTGTATTTGACATTGAGGAACCTGAAGGTCAGAGACAATAGGTAACTTTTCCAAGGTTACACAGCCTACCAAGTATAGAGCTGGGGTTTGAATCCAGTCTGTCTGACTTAGATCCTGAGGACAGACACCTGGAATTAGAACTCAGGTCTTCTAATTTCTACTCTCGAATTCTTCTACTTGCTTCTTGCCTAAAAAACAGGATAACTAATGAGGATTATTATTATTTTTAAAATTTCACAGTTAGTACTCAATATAGATAAAGTGTAAAATGGAAAATCATATGGTATTCTTTGGCTACTTACTATTCCTTCACTCTCCTTGTGGGGGTTAAGCTTTGGTGTCCCTCATTTTACCAGTCGAAAGGTAAAGGCAAGAAAGTTGTAATATTCTCACAAGCTCATGTATTTTGGAAGCAGAATTCAGGGTAGTGCTGGAGGGGCCAAGAGTAGATAATGATTAAGAGACTATGTTAGCAGAAATGGGATAAAGACCTTTATCTTTAATTGTTAAAAAAAAAAAATACTTTCATACCATATTTTTGTGAGCCCAGGTCATTTCTGAGTTTTTGCTCCAAAATGCCTGCTAAGAAACTCAAGGGAAAAGGGAAAGAAAAGAAAAGGACAGTGATGCCTTTCAGAAACTTGTTCCAAATCCTTGTCTCTTTCTTCTGTCAAAAATCCTCTGTTGTCAGTCCCTGGCATTCCCTGGAGGTTTCCTTAGAGATTTCCTTAGCGGCAGCATTCCTGTGTTTTTACTAGACTCCTCCCATAAGAGAATGTTCTGCTTTTAGGAACCAGATTTAAGAAAGAGAATCCGTGTAAAAATACATTTGGTTGTAATTTTTGTCAGTGCTGCCATCTGAGAGGATTTGAGGATGCTTCCATTTCTGCTCAGATAATAGCTTTGTTATCTGCTGAGATCTGTAAGAGCTTGACAACACAGGAAATGTGTGTCTCAGCCCCCTGCTCCAAATTTAGCTCATGCATTATCCTAAAATTGGGTTTACACACGGAAAATTACCTTATTGCTAATCCAGTTAACTTGTAAGTAAATTTAGCTTTCCCAGGTTCCTATTCCCATAATCTAAACTGGTTTCAAAGGCAGCCTCAGTAGTCTCCACACATTTCTCAAGAACACTCAGGGACACACTCAGGAATACCCATTAAGCTGGCCACAGCCTCCTAGTCTTAGGGAGTTGTTCTTCAAGCTTGTAATGGTCACTGCCGTGGTACATGTGCATGGCCCCATAATTACACACTGCACAATGGGTCTGTGCGTGGGCTGAAAGAAGACAGTCTGGGGCTAGTCATTTCACATTTCTGTGCCTTCATCTGTAAAACTCTAGTGACAAATGAGGTAGCATATTGGTAAGGAATTCTTTGAACCCATTAGCAGAAAACTTGTAAAAACCTGTGATTAAAAGTAACAAAATCTTCCTAAGTTATATATTTCCTTGTTACCATGTGTTAGGTCTGTGTTCACTTTCCACAATTTACAAAGCAGTCAAGTGTGATGGTTTTTAAGACTTGTTTACAGTGGTTTACCCAAAGCTCATCTATAAAAAGTCTTTATAGTTAAAAATCTGATCAGCTTTGCAGTAACGGCCCCAGAAAATGGTGTGGTTCACATGATATGACTTCCCAAAAATGGCAGCTTAGAGCCTTGGTCCCATTACAAAGCAATGGATGTCCTGAGTGAGTGGGAACCTGAAAGATGAAGAAGTTGATCTGATCCGTGGACCCTCAATTCAAAGGCCACGAACCTTTGAAAAATAAACCTTTTTAGATGGATTGGCCTGTATGTAATATCTAACACTTATTGATTGCTTATCATGTGCCAAGATTTGTTCTAAATGTATTGTGGGTAAGTGCTATTGTGTTTATTGAATCTTCATGATGGTCATAGAAAGCAGGTAAAAGTATTATCCCCAACTAAGACACAGAAAGAAAGGTTAAGTCACATAACTAGTAAGTGGCAGAGCTAGGATTCAAATCCAGGCATTCTATTGTAGTTACTCATGGCCAGGAATCAGATGGTTATAATAACTTGTCCTAGACTTGGGAGAGCTGTGCACTGACTCAGGAGCTCCAAAAATTTCTAACTCATAAGTCCAGTGGTTTCTTCTCAGTTTCTAGACAATGCTGTTTATCTTTTTATAATGGGACACTGCTGATTACAATTTCTTCATTATTTTTCAACCTTTTTTCTGTCTTATTCAAACTACCTTTTAGTCTGTTCTGCTAATTCTCTTTTTCTTCCAACCCTATATTTGTGGACTCCCCCACAAGTTTTTGTCCCTGTTCTTCCTCTTTATGCCACTATTTAATCTCACTTGTATACCTGGGTGAGCTCATGAGTTCCTATAGCTTCAACTGTCAGCTCTATAAGGATGACTGAAATTTGACAACTAACTCTGACTCTTCCTGAACTCAAGACCTGTATTTCCAACTTCCCCTTGGACATTGCTCCATACTCAGCATGCTAGCATTTCCCATTCAAGCTGTCCACATTGGCCTAGTAACTGGCACAGTAGCCAGCACATAATAAGCATGTGATAAAAATGTAATGAGCAAATAAATATATAACCTAATAACACAATTGCCAAGTTACATATATTATATTTTCCAGATTTCCCTTAACTCTGATGGCTTCTTCCATTTTTCAGAATGCCCCTCATTTACACTGCTTTAAGGTCCCATAGCACTTTATGTTTCTCTTTGTTGTGGTGCCTCTCCCCACTATTCTGTTATAGTTATTTATATGAATACCTTTTCCCTTCAAGAGTATACATACTTTAAGGGCAAGGATTATGTTTTATTCATTTCTATCCATCAGATAGCCTTATGCTGTGCTTTTCACAAAGAGGCACTGAATAACTATTGAAAGAATAAATCAGTCTGTAAAACTAGACCTAGCCCTTTGCAGTTTACAAAAGGCTTTCACAGATATCTTTTCTTTTAATTCCACAGTATGCTAAGGAGGTAGATAGTGGAATTATTAACCCCATTTACTGGACCAGGATCTCACTGCTCGGAAGTCGCCATGTCAGTCTTATGATTCTAAATCGGAAGACAGACTAACCTGTCATCATGATTTTCTTTTCTATGTAATCAGGAAAAACAAGGGACAAAGAGAAAGAAGTTTGGGACAGGAGACAGCTCTCATTGGGACCAATTATAAATGTGTCCAATTTGGTCCCTTGGATGTCAAACCACTTACCCAAGTGCCATGTGTTTTTCAAGAACTCCCATTTGGAGCTCCTAAGAACAGTTCAGAGGAGACCCAAGTACAAGTTATTCTGGGGAGTTCCTTTTTTTTTTCTCTAATAAAAGCATGAAGTTAAAAATCCTCAAGGAGTTTTCCTTTGGGATCAGACAGATCTGAGTTAGAGGCTCAGCTTCAACATTTAACAACTTCCTCTTCCACCTCTCATCTATAAAATGAAGCTAACAGCACTGACTCGGGGACCTGTGCAGATTAAAAGGGAAATTTTAAAGTGGTTGGCATGGCTCCTGGCACGGGGAACTCAGTCCATTCTCTTTCTCTTTCCCTGAATTGTACCTCTGTGCCTTTAACTCTTGGTACATGTGGGATCATGACCAATGAACTTGGGCCCAAGACGAGACTCACTTACTGAGAGGAGAGAAAAGACCAAGCTAATGACTGAAGCACAAGATGGTGCTGAGAAATATCAGCTGCTTCTTGCAACTTTGCCACAACGTTTCAGCAGCTTGAGGCCATCTCCAGTTAGCAACATGACTGACATACAGCTGAGCCATGCAAGTCAAACCAGCAGAATTCCTCAGCCTAAGAAGCCACTTGTCAGATAGTTAACACCCATTAATAATTATGAAATGTTGAGAAGCAAAAGGGGAGAGAGCAGTTTCCAAAGAAGTGACTGATGGGGGAGGATCTCAGTTGTTGAGAGTGCAAAGGTGCCCAGGGCAGGTGTGAACTGTGAAGCTTTCTTAGAAGGGTAGTACTGAAAGATTGCCTGGCTTCATAGCCCTGTAGCACCTTTAAAGAAAGGGTGGGATAGATATGCCTAGGTAGTATGTCAATACAGGGGATCAGGATATTGACAGTGCTGACAGACCAACTGAGAAGTTGTTTAAGATGGCATTAATTTAACTGACACATTGCCTTTTCTGATTGACACAACTCAAACAGGCATTACCTGTCTTTCAGTACTACTGAGGAGTGGTGAACAATGAGGGGATCACAGAGCCATCCAAGTGCATTCCTGGCAGGGATCCTGACCATCTTCATCTTGAACTTAGGACATTATTGGATAGATGATAAATTCCCCATTAACTGGAGTATTCAATTAACCAGAATAATTTGCCTTTTATATTGTTATAGTCCAGTTTGTACTAAATAGGGGTAAATTAGGCAAGAATAAAATGGTTGTTTTTTTTTTTTTTTTAAGAAAAGTAACTTTAAGTAATATGTACAGTTTCACATCTGGTATCTTAATCCAATCTACTACTCACTTACTAGGTAACTTTGGACAAGTTCCTTAAATTTTTGTATATGTCTCATTTTACTCACCACTTTAAAAGTATATGTACTTGATAAATATTAGCTTTTTATTAATATTGCTTTTATTATCTGCCATTGCTCTCTCTATTCCTTCCTAATGCATATCAAAGTTGAGCAGCTTTGACATCATGGGCCTAGACATTTACTGGACCAGGTGTGAACTTGGGTAAATTGCTTCATTTCTCTAAACCTCAGTTTCCTTGTCTGTTAAACAGGAGTGGTAATATCTGCCTCTTGTGATTGTCATATGGTGCAAATAAGATCATATTTCTAAAGTGCTTGGCATACATGCGCCAACAAATGGTCGATATTATTATGTTTATAATAAGAATTCTCAAAGCACTATAAAGTACAAAATCATCAAAGAAAGGAGCTCTTCATTTAACATTTATTTCTTAGGTACTTATTCCATGCCAGATAGAGTTTGGCACTAGGGACTCAGATTTACAATGTGCTGAAACAAATAGGGAGTTTCTTGTGAACTCTCAGCCACTAAGGAAACGAAGCCACCCCAATTCCCTGCACTTTCAAGTTAATCCACACTCTTCTGTAGAATCCTAACATTCCAGCTGTGGGATGGCTGTGTTTCATGTCTCCTCAGATCAAAACGTGTTTCTGCAAACAGTGATGTTGAACATTAAACTGACTGCATCAAAATTGAAAAGATGGCACAAAGATTCTGTGTCACAGTTTTTTAAATGGTGAATTTGCACATGGTAAATATAAAGGTTTCAAACGGGGCAGCTTTACTACTTTGGGCTTTTAGATTACCAGGCTGCATTTTTGAGAATCCCACATTAAAGAATTCCTTTTTTTTTTCTTTAATAATGTGAGTATTACCTCAGAAAGTATAGCTCTTTTACAAAAGCAGTGTATTATTTTGAGCACTGTCCTCAATGGTTTTACTGATATTGTGGTGGCCATTTTGACTAACATATGAACTAACCTCCTAGATAACAGACATTCATAGATACCTATCTGTTCGCTATGGCTTACGTCCAGCAACAAAGTAACACATAAGCGTGTGTGTGTGTGTGTGTGTGTGTGTGTGTGTGTGTGTGTGTGTGTGTTTAAAGTAGAAAGACATTTTAAATGTATAATCTACTCTTCCCTTTGGCAACAATCTATGAAGTAAGAAGAATACGTGGTTAGGACTCAGAATCTGGCTTCTGGCCTCCATTCTGCTATCACTTTGAGAGGAAGCTTAAATTTCATCTCCTCCAGGAAGTTTCCCCTGCCTACCCCAGCCTCCGGTAGTGTTTTTCTATGCCTAATCTATTGTACTTCGATTCTATGCTATATGATTTAACACACCACCTCTCTCGTTGTTTCAGCATTGTATATCTCATCTGTCTAGAGAGACTGCATGCTCCCTGAGGGTAGACACCAAGTCTAAACTATCTTCCGAAACCTCTGAGATATAGTAAATATGCTCCTCAACCAACACCTGATTAACTGAGAAGACCAGTGATTGATCAATGATGTGAAATGATATTCTGCTAAACATTTCTTTTGGCAGGGAATAGAAGGGGAATGGGAGAATGGAGGCTCAGTTCAGAGTAAACTGAATGAAGAATGAACATTAGATTTGACCGCAACAGACCTGTTGGTATGTCGAGTCCCCACATTGCCAATTAATAGCCAGATGATCAAATAGAAGCTAGTCAATCTCTTTAACTTTATTTTCCTCATAGTTAAAGTATCTGCTTGATAGGGTGATTTTGTGGATCAAATGAGAAACTATGGAAAACACTTTGTAAGCAGGAGCCCACTTTCACGTGCTATTTTTTAATTCAACGTCAATCTGGTTTGGGTTAAAAACAGGGTAATTTTTCTTCCTCAAACCAATGAGAGAGGGAAGAAATGATAAAAATCACATTTTGCAAAATTACTTGGGCTTCTAGAAGAAATCAGATCTCCCCACTGTTTGCCTTTTTCTCACACCAAGCCACCCACTATATCCACTGATTAGTCTGATATATTTCATGTGGGGGTATTGTAGCTCACAGAAGCATTTTCACATTCATTCTCATGCAAAAATCTTGTGACATGGGCAGTGTAGATGGTAAGCCTTTTCATTTCATTGATAAGCAAGGTGAGACTCAGAGAGGTTTACAAAATGCCCCAGTGTCACCCCAGGAGGGTTGCAGGGCCTGCATACCTTTCAGCCTTGTCCTCTTTCCATGATACCACCTCGGCTCTGCTTTGCACATTTCCTTCCCAAGGCATTCTCAATCACAGACACGGTCTGCTTCCTAGTCAGGGAGATCTATTCACTAGCATAAAAATAATTAAAACACTGAAGGTAAAATTAAGTCCTATTTATAAGTGTTTACTATTTCATAATAAATAGAAACATTGTACAGCTGGCTTTGCTGTATTTTTTTTATATAGCAGCATAGCAGAATAGTTAAGAATTAGATGGAGCTGATACTAACCCTCTCATTCTGATGCTCACTGGGTCACGGGAACATTGAGAAGCCTCTTTGAGCCTCGGTAAATTCGGGTTCCCAATACCCGACTCCCAGTGTTGCAGTGAGAGTGAAATGGAATAATGCACAGAAAGCACTTATTCTGCTATGTGACTCATGGATGAAAGCTGTTGGTATTTTAGCCAGTCCCAGCTGTGTTAAGTAAGGTAAGATTTATGTCTGAGTGACACGTGAAGGTGCAGCATTTGGACCTGCAAATGCTGTCATGGTTTGACAGTGTTAATGAAACACTTCATCGTGCATCAGCCAGCATCACCTTGACAGGCCATCTCTGGGTAGCATAACCCGAGGGCCTATGCAAAAAGGACATTTCACTCAGGTTGCCTTGTTTCTCCTCCTCCTTGAAGAATCATTTCAATTATTATTTTTTTTTTTAACACACAGCCCTAACCCATTCGCCTCCAGGTAAAATGCTGTGTGTACATGACGGGAATTTTGACAATTACTGTGTGTACGCCATGGCAATGTGGCTCTCTTTTTACTGCCTTTCACAGCCTACTCCCTGTTGGCAGAATTTTCCAAGAGGCAGTGGAAGCAAAGGTGATTCATACTCTTGTAGCCATATTTTTTCCATCCTTTTTCCTGACTCTGAATAGCTTCACAGGAAAGATGGTTGGGGGTTTGAGGTCTATAGTCCGAGAGCCAGCCTGTATCCATGGTATGTGCGTTAAATGTGGGACCAAGGTGTGAGGTGTGGGTAATGGTATCCTGGCTTTGGAGATAAAGAATTAGACACCTGAAATAGCTAAGTAGTTATTCAAAGTCACACAGCCAGGGAAGAGTAGAGCTTTATCTGACTCCAGAGTCCTCTGTCTTGGACATTATGGCTTAGTTTCTCAAATTCCACTTTCTTTACTAAGGGCTCTCTAGGAAAAAAATAATAATAATAACCTAAAGGCAAACCTTTCATGGTTGAAGTTCACATATTGTAGTGGTCCAGTTGGGGAAGGATGTGTGTTCTTTTGAGAGGCAAAGCCTTTTGTTGCTTCTTAACGGAACACATAGCTGTATACTCTGCCCAAGTGTGGAGGCCTCCCTTCCCTGAGTCTTTAAAGGTGTCTACTGAATGATCATGATTATTCTTGACTAAGCCTAACAGAGAGTAGGACTATTCTTTATGAACAGGACCATGGACATACTAGGACTGGGGGCTCCTGGGGAGTCAGTGATAGGGTGGAGGCAGCCAGCTCAGGGGAGAACTGGGTGGGAGGACCACAAAGAGTTGCCTCATGAGCCACAAATTACTAATATAATTTAAAATTTTCTGAGCTACATTTTAAGAAGTACAAACAGGGGAAATAATTTTAAGAATATATTTTATTTAACCTAATAGATTAAAAAAATGTAATAAGTATCAAAATATTAATGAGACATTTTACATTCTTTTTTGGGGGAAGAGGGGAGAATGGATAATAAGTCTTTGAAATCCAGAATATATTTTATACTTACTACATATCTCTGTTTGGGCTAGAACAGGCATAGATATGCTTAGTGACTACTGCATTAGATCAGGAAGGTCTAACAGCTGCAGTAACATTGTAGCCTCACCACCAGCGCTCACTTTCCCCACTCCTGCTTTATTCTTCTGCATACATTTATAATTGGATAAACTATATAAGCAAGGTAAAAATTGATTTCTCTCCAGTCCAGAGTAGGCTGCCCAGTGCTGGAAGGTAGTTCTTTTCTCCATGCTTGCCCTGAGGCCCAGGTTCAGTCATTATTATTCCCCTGCCAGCCTCAACCTGTGGCATTTATCTTGTCCTAGTTGGCTCCTTCAGCATCTTCATAGCTGCACTCCAGTCAGGAGCACATTCTTTTCTTTTTTAAGGTCACATCTCTCTCCGTTCTTTTATCACTTTCTCTTTTCTTCCTTCCCTCCTTCCCTCCTTCCCTCCCTCCCTCCCCCCCTCC